>VMDO01018936.1:0-33452 GCA_007922755.1 Pedetes capensis
TTTCTCCTTCAATGCTGTGATAATCTCATGCCACTCTCCCCTGGCCTGTAAAGTTTCTGCTGAGAAGTCAAGTGAATTAGGGCCCCTGCTATGTGTTATTTCTTTTCTCTTGCTGCCTTGAAAATCCTGTCTTGGTTAGTTCTAACTGGAGCCCTTTTCTCTTCCTATACTTGTATATTTATATCCTTCTCTAGGTTTGGGAAGGTTTCTATTATAATCTCTTTGAATAAACTTTCTACACCTTTGGCATTCTCAAGTCCCTCTTGAACTCTAGTAATTCATTGTTCTTTAATGCTGTCCCAAAGTTCCCATAAGCATTCTTCATTCCTCTTTATTATTTTTATTCTCCTCCAATGGTGTGTTTTCAGTCTCTGAGCTTACTAATTGTCACCTCTGTTTAATCTATTCTGCTATTGCTATCCTCTATTATGCTTTTAATTTCACTTAATGTATTTTCAGCTCAAAGATTTCAGTTTGTTTTATTGCTTCCATCTTGAAGGCCATTACATTTCCTTAAATCAGCTTTCTAAAATTCTCCATCAAAGAATTTGCCCATACTGGTTATGATCTGGTCAGTTTCTTGTACCTCATTTTGACCTCATTTTGACCGTTGAGTAATATCATGGTTCTCTGAAAGTTCTTGATATTTGCTGGTATTCAGAATCATCTACACATTGAAGGATCAGGAATTTATTCCAGTCTTCATAATCTGGCATTCTTTTTGCCCGTATTTCCAGAAATTCTAAGCAAGCTGCTTATTTCCTCTGAGCCTCTAATCACTTCATGTATTTCAGCACTAGGTGGCACCCAGGCCAAAGATTTTCACAGGTCCGCTATTGATGTGTTGTTATTGCTTGGGCACTAGAAGGCAACCCCAGCCCAAGTTTGTCCCAAATTCACAGTTGGTGCCTCGTTCAGCATTAACTGATGGAGTATCTAAAATAGTTAGACTATCCCCATAGGCCTCTCCCATGGATAGTATGGCCCTGACGTCTTAAACACAGTCACTGGCCTGTGGGCAGGCACTGCAAGATTCTGTCTTACTCTGGGCAGAATCACTATGGAGGAACTAGTCCTGCCATATGCTATGCCTATAGCCACCAATGCAGCAACACTGTGTCACACCCTGAGCCCACAGCCTGATAAGACCAGCACAACTCTGAGATAAGATCAAGGCTCACACTGTTACAGGGTGCCTACTCCCAAAGTAGACTCATGATCCAAGACCTCTACAACTAGCTATGGGTGATGCTAGCTGGAATAGAAATCTGGTAGTCTGAGATCACATGTCTCTGCCTGCCAGAGGGCTGTTCCAGAGACTCCATATGCAGGCACTGGCTAGGAGATAATAGCAATTAGCATCTGCCCAGTGTTATATTTCACCAGCCCAACACAGTTCCAAGGCCAAGTCCACAGCTTACTCCATGTCCTACAGCCACAGAATGGGGTCTTGCTCCACCCTATCCTGCCCAAGGTTGATGTAGCATAAGTAAAGGCCACCCCTTAGCTACTTAGATAAACACTAAGCTGAATTACACCTGAATCTCACAGCTATAAGGAACTGCACAGGGAACTGCACAGTCTAAGGGATATGCCAAGGCACATGCCACAGCTGGTAGTGATGCAAGCCAAAACATGAGCCTATTCCATTGGAATGCAGGCTCTGTCTAGTTCTGGGACAGGTCTAGAAGCTGTATCACTGAGCAGTGGCTTGGTGATAGTTGTGCTGCCTGAGGTTAGGAGATATGCAATGGAAAAAGTCCTTTGGCCATCAAGGATGATGATAATTTAGGTGGATCATAAGGCTCACAGCTGCAGAGACCTACACAGTCTTGAGGAGGAGTATTATGCCCTAAGACCACTCTAAGGTTGACAATGATTGAGGCTGAGACTCAAGTGTGTCCCACCAGCACAGTTTTTTGCCTGATACTAGGGCATGTCTAGAGGCTCCATCCACAACTCTGGCCTGGGAATAGGGGCCTTTGATTTCTCTCTGGTGTTTAGTCTCACTACAGTAGGCCCAACACTGAGCTCCAAGACAATAACCTTTGCTAAATTTTATGTCCTACTCTCTAGTAGTTGGAGTCTTGTTCACCACTGTGCCACCCCAAGTTGGGAGGACGGGTGCTGGAGTCAGTATCCTTGACTCCAAGGTAATGAAGTTCCAGAAGCTCAGTCTGAGAATATTAGCCTGGCAATAGGGGTCATGTGGCTCTGCCCAGCACTGAGTTTCTATACAGTGGGCCTGGTAATAGGTTTCAAGTCTAAGGCCTTGACTTAATTCCCTCTCCATACCCCAGCAAGAGACATGTCTCTCTCCACTAACTGAAATTGGGAGAGAGTGACATGGGCAATTTTTTCTTCTGCCTTCTTCAGTGCATTTTGCCTATAATACTAAAACCAGACACTATGGTCTCTTTCCTGATTTCCTTAGCTCTTATGAAGGTAATTTGGTGCATGAATAACTATTCAAATTGGTATGACTGCAGGGTAACAATTGCCAGAGAATGTTACTTAGCCATCATCTTGCTCTGCCTCCATATTCTGAGTATTTTTTAAAGTATTTTCTCTAATTTAGTTCACCACTCATGGAAATAATATGTAGAAGAAAAAAACAAGAAAATCTTCTATTTTAACCTTGGACCCAAATAGTAAAATTTTAAGATAGAATGACATCATCAGAAATTGCAGGGTAAGGAGATAAAGGGTTCTATCTTCTCTCACCACCCAGTTCCAAAAAGAAGCAACTAATAATCTGGCAAAAGCTATCATTATCAACTTTTGCAGAACTCTGGAATCTAGTCAAAAATTTACAACAATCAAGGGACAATTTAATGAAGAAAGAAGTTGCTGCATGCAGTAAGGGAGCACTGTGGCCAATGCCTACCATCCTCCATACCCCAGTCTCATGGTGGCCATAAACTCAGCAACCCTCACTCATGATGCAGGTTGACAGTGACCAAGGAAGCAATATGGGCCTTGCTCTCAAAGAACTGTGCTGGTGTTTTTTAACCATCTGGTAGCTACCTTGAGAATTAGCATTCCCAGAACTGAGGTGGTTTCCTGGGCACTTTTTGTCAAAATTATTTTTAAGACAAAATAACTGGACTTAGCAGACTGAGGCAAGTGAAAACAGAACAAGCCATATACAGAACCAAGAGCCTGGAAATACAAAGGTTAGGAAAGGAAAAATGCAGGAAAAAAGGGAAAGCTATGGTGTATACTGGGGTATCAAGAATCCTGTACTCATATGAAGTGCTAAATATATATTCAGGAAATGCTTGAAAAGAACCTAGGCTTGCACCTATATGTGACCTCAGACCTGGAGAAAACATTAAACAAATACTAAGGCAGTATTGTAAACAGCCTAGATAAGCACTAAAAGAATCCCCCAACACCAAACCAATCTTCAAAGAATGGGAGAATATTTTTGTTGTTGTTTTCTTTTCTTATTTCCTTTTTGTCTTATTTTCTTTCTGGCCTTTTTTTTTTCTTTTGGCTTTAGACATATGAAAAACTTTTTCAGTGGCAGGCATGATGATGCAGGACTGTCATCCCAGCAGCTCGAGAAGCAGAGGCTGGAGGATCACAAGTTCAAGGCCAGAGGCATCCAGTGTAATTTAGTGAGACCCTGACTCAAAATACAAAATAAAAATGGGCTGGAGGTGCAGCCCAGTGGTAGAGCACTTTCAAAATATGTGCAAGTTTCAACCTCCAGTACCGTGCCCCCCAAAAAAAGAATTGTCATCCAAGCATAGTGGCACAAGCCTGTAATCCTAGAACTCAAGAGGCTGAGGGAGGAGGATCATGAATTAAGAGGCCAGCTGGAGCTACAAAGCAAGTTCCAGGCCAGCATGGGCTACATAGTGAGTTCCAAGCCAGCTTGAACTACATAGAGAGACGTTATCTCAAAAGTAAATAAATAAATATAAATAAATAATTTTTAAAAAACCTTCCCAGAACACTAGCTAACCAATGACTCCAGTGGTCATGCAAAACAAAGAATATAGGCTTTTTAAAAGTAGCTTATAGGGGGAAAGATTCCTTCCTTTCCATCTGGCAGCACTCATCAGGTAAGTCAAGATGAGTAATTATAAGTACATCCACAAGCTATGGAAAAAGAAGCAGTCTGATATAATGTCCTTTCTTCTGAGAGTTCACTGCTGGCAGCACTGCCAGCTCTTTATTTTCCACAGGGCCTCCTGCCCCATTCAGCACTATAAAGTGTACTGACTAGGATGCAAAGCCTTGTTGGCTGCAAACATACAGCTCCTAAGGGTGCAACCTATGGCAAGCCTATGCATTATGGTGTCAACCAGTTAAAATTTGCTCTAAGTCTTCAGTCTGTTTCCAAGGATTTAGCTGGTCACCACTGTGGGGTTCTAGGAGTCCTGAATTCACAGTGGGTTGATGAAAAATCCACATACAAATTCTTTGGCTTATCCTCATTGATTTGTTACATAAAAGCATCAGAAAAAAATTCTGATACCCAGTGGATCACCAAACCAGTCCACAAGCAAAGGTAGGTGTGTTAGTCAGTTTGTACATCACTCTGGCAGAGAACTTCACCAAAACAAACTTACGGGAGGAACTATTTACTGGGGGCTCACATTTAGAGAATGTTAGTCCATAATGGTGGGTGGCATGCCAGCAGGAGAGGTGGTGTCAGTGGTCTCTTGCAGAGAAGCTCACATCTTGGTGATTAGGAAGCAGAGAACAACCAGAATCACAGGTTTAGGGTAAACTCCAAAGGCTCATTCCCAGGGACCTACTTCCACAAAGCTAGGATCCTGCTTCCCAAAGTTCCCAATGTTCGGGAACCAAACATTCAAAAACATGAACTTTGGAGGACATTTTAGATTGAAACCATGATACTCTGGCCCGGCTCCCAAAGGTTTATGGCCATCTTATAAGGCAAAATGCATTCAGTCCAACTTCAAAGGTCTCCAAAGTCTTATCAGTCTCAACCATGCTCAAAAGCCTAAGTTCAAAGTCTCAACTTAGATTCAAGGCAAACTTAGCTATGAGCCCCTGCAAAATAAAAAATAGGTTATATACTTCCAAAAAGCAATGGCATAGCATAAGCATTTCCATTCCAAAATGGAGGAATGAGGGCACAAAAAGGATAGACTGGTCTGAAGCAGGACCAATAACTGCTAGACAACAAACCCTGTCAGTAGAAGTCTGGCATCTGGCATACACATCATTTGGCATCTGGTATCATCTGGGCTTGAACAGGCTTGGGCAGCTCCACTCTCATGAGCCTGCCACTTGCAGCTCACAAAGCTCTCTCAGGCTAGCTCCACTTGTTGCTGGCAGCTTTCTTCAGCAGATGTTTTAAGGTACTGACACCTCCAACACCCTGGAGTTTCCATTGCAGCTTAGAGTCCATCTTCAAAGCTTCATGCATCAACCCTTTCAAGGACTCTCTCCAGGGTATCTGACCTTGGTACTCACTGCATAGGATTGCAGGCTATTTTCTAGGACATGTTGGAAGCCTCCCCAACCCCTTAACTCTTGCATTCTTCATGCCTATAAAACCAGAACCATGTGGATGACGCCAAGGGTTGCTGCTAGCTCAAGCATTAGCTGGGTGCTTTTGAAACACAGCTGCAGCAGTGGCTTCTGTGCTCCCCAGCCAGGAAACCACTTTCTTGGGTGGCTTCTTCTTAGGAGTGTATCAGGGAGACATTCTCTTTTCAGACACTCTCTGTTCAAGTGAGTTTGCCATTTAACAACAGGAGCCTCAGATCTGAGTGGCATGGCCTAACTCCTTTTTCCTCCAAGGGTATTTCTCCTATTCTTCCCTTTAATTATGCTTATCTCCTCAGCAAGTATGGCCTCCTTGCATGAGCCAGCCCTATCCTCAGTAACCTTAAAGTAGCCATGGCATAGCTTTTTTTCTCTTTAAACTCCACATTTTCCAGATCTTCCTCCTGTACTTTTGCTCTAGTTTTAAATCATAAATCTAGCTACAAGCATATAATAATAACCAAACCACATCCTCAGCACTATTGTTCCTTAATATTTCTTCCACCAAGTTAATCAGTCCATTACTTTCAAATTCAGCCTCACATCTTCAGGACAAGGGCAAACCACCAACAAGCTATTTGCCATAATGTAACACGAATGCCCTCTAGTCCATTTTCTAATAGACTCCTCATTTTCCTCTGAAACCCTGTGAGCCCTATCCACATTTCTGTTGGCTGTGACATTCTAATCTGCCTCACTCCTATCAGAACAGCCCTTCAATCTCTGCTTACAGCATTGTAGCGTTTCTCTCATCTGCATCTCCAAACTCTTCCAAATTCCTCCTGCTAACATGTTCCAGTGGCCTAAGAACTACACAATCAGGTTTCTGTATGAAAACACCCCCACTGGCCAGTACCAACTTTCTATATTAGTCAACTCATGCATCACTGTGTCAGAGAAGCTCTCCAAAACAAACTTAGGGGAAGGAAGACTTATTAGGGGATCACATTTAAAGGATATCAGTCTATAATTATGGGAGGTATAGTGGCAGGGCAGGAAGTGGTGGTGGCCTCTTGCAAAGAATCTCACATTGTGGCAATCAGGAAGCAGAGAGTAATGAAAACCATGGATCTGGGGTAAACTCCAAAGGCCCACCCACAGGGACCTGCTTTGGAAAAGCTAGGATCCCACATCCAATGTTCTATAGCCTCCACAAATAGTGCTACAACCTGGGGATGAAATATTCAAACATACAACCTATGGGGGACATTTTAGATTCAAACCATGACACCTGATATCTGGAGGCCCCAAGAGCCATGGTCTTGGAAAGGGCTGCAAGTTCCATCATACTATTGGTAGTTTTCACTATGCAGCTTAAAGAAAGTGCACTACTTTCCAACTGCACTGTTACCACTAATATAAGTAATGCTTATAAAATTCACACCTACTTAAAAATTGGGACAATTAAAAATAGCTTACAAAAGACACTGCACAAGCTAGGTGCCATGGCACATGTCTGTAAATCGCAGTGACTAAAGAGGGCTAAGCAAAACGATTGTGAATTCAAGGCCAGAGGCAGCCTGAGCAACTTAGCAAGACTCTGTCTCAATGGGGGTTTGAGTATAGCTCAGTGGTAGAACACTTGCCAAGTATGGGTGAGGCCCTGGGTTCTACACCTTTCCCAGTATTAAAAAAAGACACTCCATAAGCAAAAAACAATAAAACACATCACACAAGCAGCAACAATAAACAAAAGGAAGGGAAGACATTATGATTTCCAGAGTTGTCATAATATTCAAAATGTCCAATTATAATTGCAAGGCTTGCAAAGAAACAAGAAAGTATGAACTAGTCAGAGGAAAATAATAAGTTAATAACATTATTCTTAATGAAGACCAGCCATCATACTTACTTCAAAAAGATTTTAAATCAATTGCCTTAAATATTCCAAATAACTAGATGACTAAACTAAAGGAAACCATGGACAAAGAAGGACATGAAGCTAGGAGAACAATGTATCATCAAATATCAGTAAAGAGAAATTACAAAAAGGGAAAGAGATCAGCAATATGGCAGAATAGGACTCTTCAGTGCTCATCCCTCTGATAGAAAAATCAATTCAAATAAATACCCTTGCCCAAAAATTCCTTCACAAGAGCTAAGGAAAACAGGTGATAGATTACAGAACATGGGCATTGTACAAAAATTGTAAAAGATTTACTGAAGACTTCAGGAAGCACAGTTTTACATTACCTTAATCACCCCTTTTCCAACCCCAGGCAACATAGCATAGAGAGAGAAGGTATCTGTATATAAGAAAAAGAAGGAAGTGACCACTGGGCTTTGCCTTGGACCCCAAATCCAGGTTGACTTCAATAAAATCTCATCACCAAATAAGGACTCACAGCCCAAGATTCCAGGCCAATACCCATTAACTAAGCCCCCAGACCCACGTTGGTGCCAGTTGGATCTCAAAGCCCCTGGCGCCAGGCTTGCCCAAAGGATTCAGTCTCTAGCCCACCCTATTCCCTGGGTAACTTCAATTTCCTGAGGATCTGGACCACTTCCAGCACCAGGCCAGCTATAACAGCCTCAGCTCCCAAGAGGTCCCATTCCCAAGCTGACTCCAGTGACCTTGAGCTCCAGACTTCCCTCAGCACTAGGCAGCCCCCCCACAGCCCTGACTTCAGACCAGCCCCAGCATCAAGACATGCCCCACAGTCCTAGTCATTAGGCCAACATTGATAGATAGAGCCTCTTAGGCTGACTGCTGAAGATATACAAAGATATACACTCCAGGCCAATACTCACAGACTGAGCCTCCAGTGCTGTGAAAGTGACTGGTTTCTGACCCCATCTCACACATAACTGTGAAGGGAATACCATAGACAGATACCAGGTGATAAGACATTAAGAGTTCCCATAAGAAAGAAAAAAGACCATAAATCTCAGAAAAATTGAAGCAGAGGTCTAGAATCACTAGTCAGGCTAATTGGTTAAAGTCTTTACAGTCAAAGAGAGTGTGAAAAGACTGTGACAGGTGTCTGGTTCATCAAATGTGGAAATCCTAATATAGAGCTACAAGGAATGTGAACATTAGGAAAATATGACACTATCAAAACAACAAAATAAATACCTAGAAACCAACTATAGAGATAGAAAACATTTAAATAAAAAACTAATGCTAATTCTTCTGAAATTATTCCCAAAAACTAAAGAGAGTGGAATTTTTCCAAACACGTTCTATGAGGCCAGAATTACCCTAATACCAAAGCCAGATAAGAACACAGCCAAAAAATAAAACTACACACCAATATCTTTCATGAACATAGATGCAAAAGTCCTTTAAAAACACTAGCAAACTGAGTCCAAAAGCACATTAAAAATATTATTCAGCATGATCACTTGAGATTCACCCAAGGGATACAAAGATGGTTCAATTCACATAAATTAATAGCCATGACACACAACTTCAAAAAAAAAAAATGAAGGACAAAAACATATGACAATCCAAATAGATGCATAAAAGATATTTGATAAAATTTAACATCCCTCTATGATAAAAAAAACACTCAACAAATGAAGCAGAGAAATAAAGTGCCTTAACATAATTAAGCCCAATTAAAATGAGCCAACATCTAACATTATGCTTCATGGGGAAAATCTGAAAGCTTTCTCTATAACATCTGGCACAAGACAAAGATGCCCACTTTCCCCCTTTTTATTAGACATAGTGGTGGAAGTCCTAGCTAGAACAATCAAGCAAGAAAAAGAAATAAAGAAAATCCAAATTAGAAACAAAGAAACCAAATTGTCACTGTTTTTAGAGGACATGATGTTATATAGAGAGAGCCCCAGAGGCTGCACAAAAACACTATTAGAACTAATTTTTAGGATCCAGCAAAATTGTAAGACCAAAAAGCTATATAAAAATCAGTAGCATTGCTATAAGCCAATAGTTAATTATCTAAAATAAAAATCATGAAAGCAATCCTATTCACAATAGCTACTAAAAAGGGAAAATATGTAGGAACAAATGTAACCAAAGAGGTGAAAGATCTCTATGATAAAAATTATAAAACATTAATGAAAGAAACTGAGGAGAACAAAAAAGGAAAAAGACATTCACATGGATTGGAAGAATTAATATTGCAAAAATGTGTATATTGTTCAAAATGATCTACAACTTCAATGCAATCCCTATCAAAATACCAATAATATTATTGATAGAACTAGGAAAAAACAGTACTAAAATGTGTATTTCATCACAAAAAAAAACCAAACAGCCAAAGCCATCTTGAGCAAAAAGAGCAAAGCAGAGGGCATTACACTACCTGATTTCAAAATATACTAACAAAGATATAGTAACCCAAACAGCATGGTATTGGCATAAAAAGAGACAGATTGATTAATGGAAAAGAATTGGGGACTAGAAGTCAACCTACGTATCTACAGACAACTTATTTTTGACAAAAGGGCAAGAGCACCCATCAGAGAACAGCAGTATTTTCAATTAACAGTACTGAGAAAATTGGATATCTATATGAAGAAGAATGAAACTAGTCTCATATCTCTCACCAGTTACAAAAATCAACTTGAAATGGATTAAATACTTAAATACAAAAATGCAGAGGCAACCTGTTTCTCTTTATTATGCCCGTCCTCCTTTCCTCTTCCCTTTTTATATCCCTACAATTTCCCCTTTCAGTTTCAAGTCCTCCATTTTTCCCCTAGCTTCCATATATGAATGAAAACATATTTGTCTTGGTGAGTCTGATATATTTCACATTAACATGATTTCCAGTTCAACCTATTTTCCTGCTGTTGCTGTCAGATGCCATCAAGTCAGGTCTGACTCATAGCAACTCTATGTACAACAGATGAAACACTGACACTGTGCCATGCCCGACACTATTGTCAGTGCTTCTGTGCTATTCATAGAATTTTCAGTGGCTGATTGTTTCAGGAGTGGGCTGGTTGGTCCTTTTCCCAAGCCTACAGCACCCAGTATTTCCAGGCAGTCTCATTCAAGAACTAACCAGGCCCAATCCTGCTTAGCTCCCAAGATCTGACAAGTTGAGACATTGAGTAAAACTCCATTAGGATCAAGCCTTTAACACATGGAGCTTTGTGGGACATTCATCCAAACCATGTTGCTGTTGTTAGGTGCCGTTGAGTCGTGTCCAACTCATACCAACCATTACAGGGTTTTCAATGGCTGATTATTTTGGAATTGCCTCGGGAGTGGATTGCCACGTCCTTCTCTCATTTTTGCAGTGCTGGGAATCGAACTCAAGACCTCAGAGACTGCAGAGCAGCACTCTACCAACTGAGCTAAATCCCAGGCCCCATCAAAACTACAGCAATATGTAAATCACCTTTAATGCTAATGTAAAAGTTAAAAGACAGCTGGGCGCTGTGGCACAAACCTGTAATCCCAGCGATTTGGGAGGCAGAGGCAGGAGGATCGCAAGTTCAAGACCAGAGGCAGTCTGCATAATTTAGCGAGACTCTGTCTCAAAAACTAAAAAAATGGGCAGGGGGTGCTGCTCAGTGGTACAGCACTTGCAAAGTATGCAAGCATGAGGCCCTGGGTTCAACCCCCAAGACATATGGTATTGGCATAAAAAGAGACAGATGGATTAATGGAAAAGAATTGAGGGACTAGAAGTCAACCAGTACCACCAGTTCCACCAAAAGAAGTTAAAAGACAATAGAATTAATAATAACCATAAACAAAAAATTGTTAATGGGTCTACAGTGTAAAAAGTATTAAAGTGGGATATGAATAGTATAGTGTGGGAGGGTGAAGGAAAATGTAGAGCCTTGGTATATTATTGAAGTTAATTTAGTAGTTTAAAATAGAAAATTACAACCATAAGGCTTTTTTTTTTTTTTTAGTCCCCACGTTAACTACAAAAAGGAAACCCATAGCTAAGTGTGGTGGCACAAGCCTGTTATCCCACCACTCAGAGGCTGGGGCAAGAGGATCATGAGTTTGAGGCCAGTCTGGGCTACAACAGTTGTTGTTGTTGTTGTTAGGTGCCATCGAGTAGGTATCCGACTCACAGTGACCCTCTGTACAACAGGGGAAACACTATTGTCAGTGCTTCTCTGCTGTTCATAGGGTTTTCAATGGCAGATTGATTTTTGGGAGGGGGTTGCCAGGTCCTTCTCCCGAGCCTACAGCTTCTGGTGTTCCTAGACGGTCTCCCATCCAGGTACTAACCAGGCCCGACCCTGCTTAGCTTCCAAGATCTGACAGGATCGGATGCCACAGGGCTACAGCTGCAGGCACAACAGTTAGACTCTGTCTTAAAAATTTTTTTAAAGGAAACATAGTAGATACATAAGAGACAAAGTGAAAAGAATTGAAGCATATCACTACTAAAAGTCAATAAGTCACAAAGGAAAATAACAAGAACGGAAATAAAAAGACCAAAAATCAGATAGAAAAAAAATTAACAAAATGAAAATAGCTCTTATCTATCAATAATTATTTCAAAAACAAATGGAATAAATTCTACAATAAAAAGATTTAGACTGTACTCAGGAGACCAAGACCAGAGGATTGTTAATTTAAGGCCAGCCTAAGATACAAAGAAAAATGATATGTGTGTGTATGTGTATATGTTTATGCATGTACAGAAAAAAAACCAAGATCCCACTGGGTGTGGTGGTAGACATCTGTAATCCCAGCATTTAGGAGGCTGAGGCAGGAGGTGTTCAAGGCCAACCTGGACTATATATGGAGTTCTAGGCCAGCCAGGGGTTACATAGTGAAACCCTATCTCAATAAAAAAATAAATTAAAAAAAAAAACCAAGATCCCACTATATGCTGTCAATGAGTAATTTGCTTTAGAATTAGTTAATTAAAGGCTGAAAGTGAAGGAATAGAAAAGATATTCCATGCAAATGGCAACCAAAAAAGAGCAAGAGGGATGGAGATATACATATATATATATATATATATATATACATTTTGGTACTGGGGGTTGAACCCAGGGCCTTGTGCTTGCATGCTCTGCAAGTGCTGGACCACTGAGCTGCACCCTCAGCCCACTTTTTTACTTTTTGAGACAGGGTCTCACTAAATTACGCACAGACTGCCTCTGGTCTCGAACTTGCGATCCTCCTGCCTCCGCCTCCCAAGCAACTGCCATTACAGGTGTATGCCACCGCGCCCGACTATATCTATATTTTTAAAAAGCAGACTTAAATCAAAATCTTTTTAAGAAGACAAATAAGGTCATTATATAAGGATAAAATGGTCAATTCCTCAAGAAGATATAACAAATATAAATACACCAAATATGAGAGCCCTTAAATATATAAAGTAAATATTGACCAATCTGGAGACATAAACAAATAATACAATAATAGTAGATGGTAATATCCACTTTAAACAATGGATAGAATATTCAAGCAAAAAATCATTTAGGAAACATCACATTTGAACTACCCAATAGACTAAATGGGCCTAACAAACATATACAACACATTCCACCCTACAACAGCAGAATACACACTCATTTCAAGTGCACAGAGAACATTCTCCAGGATAGATAGCATGCTGGATTAACAAAGCCTCAACAAATTTAAAATCGAAATCATACCAAATATTATGACCATGAAAAAATGAAACTACAAATCAATAAAAACTAGAAAAGTCATAAACATACAGAAAATAAATAAGACAATCTTGAACAACTATTGGATCAAAGAAGAAATCAAAAAGAAAATGTAAAATACCTCAAAACAAATTAAAATGAAAACACAACATACCAAAACTTGTGGGATGCAGCTAAAGCAGCTTACAGTGATAAATGCTTACACTAAGAAGAAAGATCTCAAATAGGTAATGCAACTTTAAAACTCAAGAAATTAGAAAAAGAACAAACTAAACCCGAAGTTGGGCTGGGATTTAGCTCAGTTGGTAGAGCACCGCTCTGCAGTCTCTGAGGTCCCAAGTTCGATTCCCAACACCACACAAAATGGGAGAAGGACGCATCAACCCACTCCCAAGGCAATCCCGAAACAATCTGCCATTGAAAACTCTATGAGAGTCGCTATGAGTCAGACACGACTTGAAGGCACCTAACAACAACAACAAATCCGAAGTTAACAAAAGAAAGGAAACAAAAATACAGCAAAACCAGAGAATAGAAAAATAACATGGAAAACCAATTAATCTAAAAGTTGATTTTTTGAAAAGAAATGAAATTGGTGGACCCTTAGCTAAACTTAATTTTTCAAAAAAAAAAGACAGAACTAAGGTAAACAAAATTAAAAATGAAAGGAGACCATTAAATCTGATGGCACAGAAAGAGAAAGGATCATAAAAGATATATTTGACTCATTTTTTAGATTCCACATATATAAGATCATGCAATATTTTTCTTTATGTGGAGGAGAAAGGAAATGGAAAGATATAGGTTAGAAGTTACAAAGTGGCAGATAGATATCTAAAATTAACCAGTCTAGACATCTAATATACAAGATGAAAACCATAGTTGATAAAACTGTACTGTATTTGGGATTCCTACTAAATGGATAAGTTTTAGCTATTCCTGTAACAAAAAAAAAAAAATGAGGCCAGGCGTGATGGCACATGCCTATAAATCCAGCAAGTTGGGAACCAGAGGCAGGAGGATCGCAGGTTTGAAGCCAGAGGTAGCCTGCGTAACTTAGCAAGACCCTATCTCGAGATAAAAAATGAAAAGGAAGCTGAGGGTGCAGCTCAGTGGTGGAGCACTTGCAAAATGTGTGTGAGTCCCTGGGTTCAGCCCCTCAGTACTACAAAAAAATGAGTAAACATGTAAGATAATACATATGTTAACTATTTTACTATTTATATGTATCCATAACATCATGTTAAGTATCTTAAACGTACACAGTAAAATTTATTTAAAATTTTTTTGCTTAAAACCATGCGCCTATACTTCCAGAAACTCAGGAGGCTAAGACAAGAGGATCACGAGTTCAAGAACAGAAGCATCCTGTGTAATTTAGCAAGACTCTGTATCAAAATAAAAATAGAATGAGGAAAAACATTTGCTTCTATACATCTAGCAGAGGATTAATATCTAGGATATATAAAGAACTCAGGAAATTAAACACAAAAGTAGCATAATCTAATAAATAAGTGGGCAATGGAACTGAACAGACAGTTCTCAAAAGAACAAATAGAAAGAACCAATAAATACATGAAAAAATGTTCAATATCCTTAGCCATCAGGAAAATACAAATCTAAACTACACTGAGATTCCACCTCACCCCAGTCAGAATGGCTATAATCAACAAAACAAACAACAACAAATGTTGGTGAGGATGTAAGGGGGAAAAGGAACCCTTTTACATTGCTGGTGGGACTATAAATTAGTACAACCATTATAGAAATCAGTATGGAGGTTCCTCAGAAAACTAAAAATAGAACTACCATGTGATCCAGCTATACCACTCCTAAGTATATACCCAAAGGAAGACACATCATTATACCACGGGGACACCTGCGTGACCACATTTATTGCAGCACTCTTCACAATTGCAAGGGAATGGAATCAGCCCATATATCCATCAATAGATTATTGGATTTTTAAAAGGTAGTATATATACCCAGTGAAATATTACTCAGCAGTAAAGAAGAATGAAATTATGTAATTTGCAACAAAATGGATGGAACTAGGGATCATATTTTTTAGCGAAATAGTCCAGACTCAAAAAGAAAAATACCATATGTGCTCACTCATATGCAGGAGCTATAGTTACCTTAAAGGGGGAAACACACACACACACACACACACACTTGTATATTTCTAAGATTGCAAAATGTAAGTGGACCCATCAGAAGGGGGAGAGGGAGACAGAAAAATACAGAGGATTAGGAAGAGCAACATATAGGGGTAAAGAGGGAGAGAACAAGTGCAAAATACGGTTTGCAATTCTATGAAAATCCCATATTGAATCTCACTATACTGTATGCAATTTTTTTAAATCATACTGTACCTCATAAACATGTAGAATTATCACTACATGTAAATCAGAAATTTTTCATAAAATGTTTAAGGAGATGAAAGTATCAGCAACCCCGATCTAATAATTGCATGCTGATATATGCATAAACCCTGATTTAATAATTGCATACTGTATATATGAACTGAATTATCACTCTGTACCTCATAAAATGTACAATAAAATAATTTAAAAATGTAAAAGATAAAAACAATAAAAAGAATACAAAATTCTCCCCAAAATAATAGAAATCCAATAGAGTACAATATATACAAATAAATTCACTTTCACAGTTAATTTACTTGTAATCATTTTGTCAAACTTTATGCATTTTCTTTGAAATAGAAGCAAATAATACCAGATAGAGCATCACCTACTTTCTATTGGCTATTCACTTATAAATACATTCATAGAATTAAAAAACTTCCTATATTAAAAAGGGAAGTTGGGTACAGCTCAGTGACAGAACACTTGCTTAGCATGTGCAAGGCCCTGGGTTCAAACCCCGCCCCCCAGTACTGAAAAAAGAGACTACTATACAGGCTTCTGGGTTCCACAGGTAAGAAGCTGGATGTCATCTTCCCATCCCATTCTAACAAGCAAAAAGCTAAACAAACCAAAAAAACAATGGCACTTCTTAGATCCATCAGGGTGGTAGGGTCACAGGGTAAACCATCGATCCAAAAATTGGAGACATCCCTAGGAAAATGTAGATAATCACAGCTTCCAAAGGAGAATCCTGCAAGCACAAATGTCCACAGGAATCAGTGCTAAGGTAGAAAAACCTGAACTATAACTGATGAATTGCTGGGAGCCCAGCATGGACAAATCTGAGAGATAAAAACTCCAGGGAGAGGTAGCCATAGGAGACTCCACACATCTGTGAGTTTTACCTGATGTTTTCACTATGACTACTGAAGTAAAACAACCTTATGCTTCCAGAAGTAAGGTGGAAATAAATCATGTTTAAATATGCCAGAGCATTCTGCCCTTCTTAACAAAGTCAGCCCTCAGGAGAAACTAATTAGAGCCTAAACTGCTGGGCTTTTTATCAGAGCCTAACTGACCTGGGAGAAAGAAAATACCCAAATCCAGCTGGTACTAGCCATCCATGTAAAGGAAAAGAAATACACAATTTTAGCCACCTCTATATTTCAACATGAAACAAAGGAAATAACCAACTCTAGCCCACTGGGAGAAGGACCCAGCAACTCACTCCCAAAAATCAATCCGCCATTGAAAACCCTATAAATAGCAGAGAAGCACTAACAATACTGCTTCACCTGTTGTATGTAGGGTCACCATTAGTCAGGCAGTGACTTGACAGCACCTAACAACAACAACAGTCCATGATAGCCATCCTGTCCCACCAAATTGTTGTTGTTGTTGTTGTTGTTACGTGCTGTCGAGTCGGTATCCGACTCATAGCGACCCTCTGCACAACAGGGGAAACACTATTGTCAGTGCTTCTCTGCTGTTCATAGGGTTTTCAATGGCAGATTGATTTTTGGAAGGGGGTTGCCAGGTCCTTCTCCCAAGCCTACAGCTTCTGGTGTTCCCAGGCGGTCCCCCATCCAGATACAAACCAGGCCCGCCCCTGCTTAGCTTCCGAGATCTGACGGGATCGGATGCCACAGGGCTATGGCTGCAGGCCTCCCACCAAATTGTTGTTGTTGTTGTTAGGTGCCATCAAGTCGGTATCCAACTCATAGCGACCCTTTGTACAATGGGAAACACTATTGTCAGTGCTTCCCTGCTGTGCATAGGGTTTTCAATGGCAGATTGATTTTTGGGAGGGGGTTGCCAGGTCCTTCTCCCAAGCCTACAGCTTCTAGTGTTCACAGGCGGTCTCCCATCCAGGTACTAACCAGGCCTGCTTAGCTTCTGAGATCTGATGGGATCGGATGCCACAGGGCTATGGCTGCAGGCTCCCACCAAATAGAAGGGAAAAAAACAGGCCCCAACTACCTAGATGTCCTCCACGTAGGTCAGCTCTTCCGCTGTTGTTGGTTCCCAATGATCTCCATCTTGGTTTGGCAATGGAGTAGCCTCTACGAGGATAGGCAGTCTTCTCTCTTGATTTGGGCAGCGCAACCTTCTGGATGATAGGGCCCGCACGACTGTGCGGTAGCAGGGCGGGGCTCAGATGGCAATGGAATGGCTTGGCGGCAGAATGGCTGCTGAGTGCCCTGTGCACTGTCCTTATATAGTCTCAGGGAAACTGCTCCAATTGCCTCAAGATGGCAGTTAGAGCAGTCAACCAATCATATGGGGATGTGTAGGTCTGGGCACAACCAATTAGGAGTGACATTCAAATCACTGGGGGCCATCTTGCCTTGGGCTACAGACCAGACCTCCAGGTGGGCTAGATAGGCCCCTATCCAAACCAAGCCTCCTCTCTTTCCCCAGGAGCTATCCCATAATTCCCTACATGAAGAGAAAGAGTTAACCTCAGAACCAGACTTAGATATGGCAAGGATATTGGATCATCATGCCGGGAATTTGATACAACTATGATTAATACCGGGCTGGGATTTAGCTCAGTTGGTAGAGCCCCGCTCTGCAGTCTCTGAGGTCCTGAGTTCAATTCCCAGCACTGCAAAAATGGGAGAAGGACGTGGCAACCCACTCCCAAGGCAATCCCGAAACAATCCATTGAAAATCCTATGAGGGTCGCTATGAGTTGGACACGACTGGACAGCACCTAACAACAACAACAACATGATTAATACACAATGGGCTCAAATGGATAGACAGTAGGCAATATATTAGAACAGATGGGAATTATAAGAAGAGAGATGGGAATTCTAACAAAGAAGAAAAAAACCATAGATGGAAAAAACACTAACAAAAATGAAGACTGCCTATGAAGTGCTCATTAGTAGACTGGACATGGCTGAGCAAAGAATCCATAAGCTTGAAGATACCACTTTAGAAACTGCCAAAACTGAAAATCAAATAGAAAAAGACTAGAAAAACTAACAAAATATTCAACAACTGTAGGACAACTACAAAAGTTGTAACACATGGGGCTGGGGGTATATCTCAGGATTGGGGTACTTGCTTAATGTATGTGACATTTGCTGTTTGATCCCCAGTACCACAAAAAAGGTGTAACATTCATGCAACTGAAAAATAATATATCCCTTTAATCCCAACAATCAGGAAGCAGAGGCAGAAGGATAGTGAGTTTGAACACAGCCTGGGCTAAACAGTGAGTTTGAAACCAACCTGAACTACATAGTGAGACCTTGCCTCAAAAATCAAAAAATAAATAAATAAATAAAAAGTTTGAGACTAGCAGCATATGTTTATTATCCTAGCACTCAGGAGGCTGACACAGGAGGATTGTAGATTCAAGGCCAGCCTGGGAAACTTAGTGAGTTCCAGGCCAGCTTGGGCTACATAGAAAGAGAGAGTCTCTAGTAATAGTAATAATAGCAACAGTGAATTCAATTATGCTTCTGTGTGTCTATATATGTATGCTTGTGTATAAAGAAAATGAATGACAGCAATGATACAAAGGATGAAAGGGGAAAATTAGGATTCTTTTCTTATTGAAAGGTACTTGCACCACCAGTGGTGTAGTGTTATTTGAAAATGGAGTTAGATTAGTTGTAAATGTACATTGTAAACTCCAGGGCAACCACTTTTAAAAGTTTTTTCAAAAAAGAATGATATGGTAAGAAAGGAGTGAAAATGGAATCATAAAAATGCCCAGTTAAAACCATAAAAGAGCTCCAGACATGGTGGTGCACACCTGTAGTCCCAGCACTCAGGAGATGGAGGCAGGAAAATCATGAGTTTGAGACCAGCCTGAGCTACATAGTGAGCTGAAGGACATAGCTACATAACTAGACCCTTCCCCAGGGCTGGGGATGTAGTTCAGTGGTACAACACTTGCCTAGTATGTGCAAGCCCCTGGGTTCAATCCCCAGCACCACAAAAAAAAAGAAGGAAAAGAGGGAAAAAGGGAAAAAATAGTAGAAGAAGACAAAGTAGGAGCAAATATAGTAGATAGTAAACCAACTCTAACAATAATCCTTAAGCCTTAAATGTCAGTGGTCTAAAGCACCAATTAAAAGATACCATCAGAGAAGATCAAAAAACAAGACCCAACTAAATATTGGCTACAAGAAATCCATGTAAAATACCATATATTCTTGAATCTAATCTGGACCCTTTCAGCAATTTTAGAGGTCTAGAAAATCAGACCCAAATTAGAATCATGTGAGGATTGGATTCACCATCAACAGTTTACGAATCTATTAATCCACATCTGATTTTGTAGCCTTATAAAACTGTTGAAAGGGTGTGGATTAGATTCAAGAATATATGGCATAAAGACACATATAGATTAAAAATAAATGCATGGGGAAAGATATGCTATGTGTAATGATAAATCTTGATTGTTAACTCGATTGGATGGAGAAATGCCTAGGAGATTAGTAAAAACACATATCTAGGTATGTCTATGGGGGCATTTCCATAAAGGAATAACTAAGGGAGGAAGACTTACCCTGGATAATGGCTGCACCATCCCATTGGCTAGGGGCCTAGATGAAAGAAAAGAGAGAAAAGGAGAAAGTCAGCTAGCACAGGCATTCACTCTCTGCTTCCTAGACACCATGATATGAGCTGCTCTGCCCTTCCACACACTCCTTACCATAATGGACTGAAGCCTCTAAAACAGTGAGCTAAAATAGATAAGTCCACCTTTAAAATTGTTTTTCTCAGGCATTTGTCACAGTGATAGAAAACTGACTAACACACTATACTAACACTAATTAAAAAATACAGTAGTACGGTAATCCCTTTCTTATCTACAAGGAATATGCTTCAAGACCCTCAGTGGATGCTGGAAAAACTAAATAGTACCAAACCCTATGTTGTTGTTAGGTGCCTTTGAGTCAGGTCCGACTCATAGTAACCCTATGTACAACAGAATGAAACATTTCCCAGCTCTGTGCCATGCCTGGCACTATTTCAGTGCTTCTCTGCTATTCATAGGATTTTCACTGGCTAATTATCTCAGGATTGCTTCCAGAGTGGATAACCACGTCCTTCTCCTGTTTTTTGCGGTGCTGGGGAATCAAACTCAGGGCCTCAGAGAGTTGTGGAGCAGCACTCTACCAACTGAGCTTATTGTCCTATACATACACACTTATGATAAAGTTTAATTTATAAATCAGGTAAAATAAGAGATTAACAATAATTTACTGTAGATCTTAGCAACTTCAACATACTTTTTTTTCTTTCCTTACTATGTCAAGATGTTTCCCCTTTTCACTGAAAGGAAGCACTTTACAGTTTCTATTTGAAATATCTGAATGGCCTTCCAGTGTCACTTCTTATTCTTTGGAACCATTACTAATTAAAACAAGACTTATTTGAAAACAAGGACTACAATATCATGATAATACAATAAATTAGATACCTACTAAGTGACTAATGCACTGGTAGAATATACAGTATAAATACACTGGACAAAGAAATGATTCAAACCTCAGACAGAACAGAACAGGAGAGCACAAGTTTCAACACACTACTGACAATAGTGTGAAACTTAAAACTTCTACAATGTTTATTTATGGATTTTCCATTTACTGTGACATGAGAGATAAAAGGGGCATATTTCAGCTATATTAATTCTGAAAAGAGCAGCTCTTAGACTAAAGAAAGCTATCAAGGATAAAGAGAGGCATTACATAATAAAGGGGCCAAATTGCCAAGAAGACAACATCCTTAACTTATATTTGCCTAATAAAACACCATCAAAATATGTAAGACAGAACTGACAAAACTGTTAGGAGAAACAAATGAATCCACTATTATTTTTGGAGATTTTAACATCCCTCTATTAGGAATGGACAGATTTAGCAGGCAAAGATCATTAAGAACATAAATGAATTTATATACACATATGTAAACATATATATGGCATATAGGTACACTACTTCATCCAACAACCCACAGAATGCACATTCTTCCAAGTCACATGGAACATTCATCAAGGTAGACCACATTCTAGGTCATAAAATATACATTATTTTTTTTTCATTACTGTGGGGTTGAACCCAAGCCTTCTTGCATGCTTTTGCTAGCCCTCTACCACTGAGCCAAACCCCAGCCCATTTTTCACTTTCTTTTTTTTTTTATTTTGAGACTGGGTCTTGCTAAATTGTGAAGGCTGCCTTGAATTTGTAATCCTTCTGCCTCCGCCTCCACCTCTTGAGTCACTGGGATTTAGGAGTGCACCACCATTTCAGGCTACATTAAAAATCCTAAAAGGGCAGAAATCACTCAATGCCTGTTCTCAGACAAAAACGGGATTATAATACAAATCACTAACAGAAAGATAGCTAAAAAATACATGGGTCTTAAGCAGCACACTTCTGAATAACATATAGGTCAATAAGAAAATCTTGAAAGATATTTTAAAATATTTGAAACTAAATAAAAATTAAAACAAAATTTATTAAAATTTGTGAGATACAGCAAAAGTCATGCTTACACAGAAAATTATAGGCTTTCATGTATGTATTAGAAAAGAAGAAAGTGCTACAATCCATCACATAAACTTCCACCTGGGAAAATAGAAAAAGAAGAGTAAATTAAATCCGAAGAAAGTGGAAGAAAAGAAAAAAATAAAAAATAAAGAAATCAATGAAATTGAAAATAAGGAGCAGATAAAAATAATAAAGCCAAAAGCTATTTCTTTGAAAAGATCAATAACATTTATAAGTCTCTAGCCAGGCTAAGAAAAAAAGATAATTCCGTAAACATTTTTAAAAGAATTAATGCCATTCCTTCTCCAACTGTTCCAAAAAATTGAAGAGGAGGGAACACTTCCAAACTCACTTTATGAGGACAGCATTACCCTGATGCAAAAGCCAGACAAGGACACTACAAGAAAGGAAAATTACAGGCCATTATCTCTGATGAACATAGGTGCAAAAAACCCTCAACAAAATATTAGCAAACTGAATTCAAGAGCATATTGATAATATTATTCACTGTGATCAAGTGAGATTCATGACAGGGATGTAAAGATGGTTCAACACATGCAAATCCATGAATACGATACCACACATTAACAGGATGAGGGACAAAAAACCATATGCTCATTTCAATAGATGCAGAAAATGCATTTGACAAGATTAATACCTTTTCATGATTAAAAAAAAAAAAAACCTCTCAACCAATTAAGTATAGTTGAGGGTTACTATGAGTCTGACCCGACTCGATGGCACGTAACAACAACATAGAAGGAATGTACCTAAATGCAATAAAAACCATACGTGACAAACCCACAGCTAACATCAGACATAATGGTGTAAAACTGAATGTTTTTCCTCTAAGATCTAGAAAAAGGCAAGGATGCCCAAACTCAAAAAAAAAAAAAAAGAAAGAAAAGCCATTAAAATTGGAAAGGGAGAAGTGGGAGAAGTTAAATAGTCTCTGTTTGCAAACAGCATGATCTTATCTATTATTGTTGCTGTTAGGTGCCGACAAATCGGTCTGATTCATAGCGACTATGTACAACAGAAGGAAATACTCCCTGACACTATGCCATGCTGAGCACTATGTCAGTGCTTCTCTGCTCTTCATAGGGTTTTCAACGGCTGATTTTTTTAGGGATTGTTTCAGAAATGGGCTGCCAAGTCTTTCTTGAGCTTTTGCAGTGCTGGGGATTGAACCTAGGGCCTCAGAGAGCACAGAGTAGCATTCTACCAGCTAAACCCCAGCCTCGATCTTATCTATAAAAACCCTAAAGATTTGATCAAGAAAACTATTAGAACTGACTAATAAATTCAAGAAAGTTGTAGGATATAAAATCAATAAACAAACCCGGGCGTGGTGGCACACGCCTGTAATCCCAGCGGCTCTGAGGCAGAGACAGGAGGATTGCAAGTTCGAGACCAGAGGCAGTCTGTGTAATTTAGCGAGACCCTGTCTCAAAAAGTAAAAAACTGGGGTGAGGGTGCAGCTCAGTGGTCCAGCACTTGCAGATCATGTAAGCTCGAGGCCCTGGGTTCAACGTCCAGTACCGAAAAAAAGAAAATCAATAAACAAAAATCAGTTACAGTCCTATGTAAAAATGAAGTATCCAAAATAGAAATCAAGCAAATAAGCCTATTACAACAGAATGAAAAATAGTAAAATACTTAGGAATAAATTTATGCAAGGAATGAAAGATTATACACTGATAACTACAAAACAAGGATGAAAGAAATTGAAAATGGCACAAATAAATGGAAATATATCCTATGTTCATGGACTGAAAACATTAGTATGATTAAAATGTCCATCATACACAAAGTAATCTTCTGATTCATTGAAATCTTCATCAAAAATCAAAAGTTCAAAGACATTTTTCACAGAAATAGATAATCCTACACTTAATATGGAATTATCAAAAAAATAGCTAAAGCAATCTTGTGCAAGAACAAAACTGGAGATACCAAATTTCTTAAGTTCCATTTATAGTATAAAGACATACTACCCAAAATAGTATGGCTATGTCATGAAAACAAACATATGGAATAATGGAACAGAATAGATAGCCCAGAAATAGATCTGTGCATTTACAGTCAATTGATCTTAAACAAGGGTGCCAAGAGTACACAATAAACAGTACTGGGGAAAGTGTACATTAACATGCAAAAAAATGAAATTGGATCCTTCTTACACAATACAACTCACTATGGATTAAAGATTTAAACAAAAGTCTTGAAACTGTAAAATAAAAACAGAGGGAAAGCTCTATGACATTGGTCTTAGCAATTATATTTTGGATATGACATGAATAGCACAGAAGGCCACAAAAGCAAAAATAAACAAGTGGAACTACATCAAACTAAAAATTTTCTGCACAGCAAATAATCAATAAAATTAAAAGGCAATCTGTAGAATGGGAGAAAATATTTGCAAACTGTCCAGTAAGGGATTAATATCCAAAATATATAGGAACTCATATAATTCAATAGCAAAAAAATGAGAAACCAATAACCCTGTTATTAAATTAGATGAAGTCCTAAACAGACATTTTTCCAAAGAAAAGACAAATGGCCAACATGTGTATGAAAAGTGCTAGCATCATTTATCATAAAAAAATGCAAATCGAAACCATAACAAAATATCACTTAATATCTGTGAGAACGGCAATTATCTTTTGATGAAAAGATTATTATCAAAAGATAACAAGTTTTGGCAAGGATGTGTAGAAATGAGAACCCTTACATTTAGTGATGACTGTCTGCAGTCATAGCACCCTGGCATCCCACCCCACCTGATCTCAGAAGCTAGGAAGCTAAGCAGAGTCAGCCAGCTTTGTCCTTGGATGAGAGACCTCCTGGGAATACCAGGTGCTACAGGGTAGGGAGAAGGACCTGGCAATCTACTCCCAAAACAATCAGCCATTGAAAACCCTATGAATAGCAGAGAAGCACTGACAATAGTGCTAGGTATGGCACAGTGTAAAGGAGTGTTTTGTTCTGTTGTACATAGGGTCACTATGAGTCTGACCCAACTCCAGGGCACCTAATAACACCAATGTTGTGTGATGGGAATGTAAATTGGTTTAACCATTATGGAAAACAGCATGGAAGTTCCTCAAAAAAACTAATAATAGAGCTGGGTGCAGTGGTATACTCCTGTAATCCCAGCACTTGGGAGTCTAAGGCAGGAGGATCTCAAATTTGAGGCTATAAAGAGATTCCATCTCAAAAAAAATAGAACTACTATATGATCTAACAATGGGCTGGGGCTTAGCTTAGTTGGTAGAGTGCTGGTCTGTACTCTCTGAGGCCCTGGGTTGGATCCCCAACTCCACAAGAAAGGGAGAAGGACATGGCAATCCACTCCTGAAATAATCTCAAAACAATCAGCCATTGAAAACCCATGAGGGCTGCTATGAGTTGGACCCAATTCCAGGGCACCTAACAAAAATATGATCTAACAATCCCACTTCAAGGGGTATGCCCAAAGGAAATGAAATCACCACCTTGTGAAGATATCTGCTCTCTCATGGTTTTTGCAGCATTATTCAGGCTAGCCAAGATGAGGAAAGATGAATGAATAAAGAAAATGTGACTGTGTGTGTGTGTGTGTGTGTGTGTGTGTGTGTGTGCGTGTCTCACACACACAGCCTGGAATATTATTCAGCCTTTAAAAAGAAGGAAATGCTGCCATTTATAGCAACATGGATGAACCTGAAGGACATTATGCTGAGTGAAATAATCCAGACCCAGAAAGACAAATACTGCATAATTTCAATTATATGAAGTGTGATCAAAGAATACAGTGAAAGTTTATGTAAAAATACTTATTATAGTAAAAGACACATTGTCATTAACCCCCTCAAAAGAAACTCATGAAAGAGAACTTCCAGAACTGCTTCAAAAAGTGCCAAGAACTATGGGAGAAGTATGTTCAAAGCCAGAAGGAGTATTTTGAGGGGGATTAATGGCAATGTGTCTTTTACTATAATAACTTTTTAAAATTTAAACATTCACCATATCTTTTGATCACACCATATATATGGAATCTAAAAAAGTCAAATGCATAAAATCATAAAGTAGAATGGTGGTTAACAGAGTTAAAGGGTGGGGGAATGGGGAGATGATAAAAGGTTACAATATTTCAGCTATAAGATAAATAAATTCTAACCTATAGCATGGTGACTATCATTAATTTATTATATACTTGAAATTTGCTAAGATAGTAGATCTTAGGTGTACTCACCACAGACATGCTAGTGGTAGCTAGGTGAGGTGGCAGACATGTCAATTAGCCTTTTTGTGGGAATGTTTTTCACAGCATGTACAAATATCAAAACATCATGTTATATATCTTAAATACATACAATTATCTGATGGTTAACCTTGATTGTCTACTTGATTGGATTGAGAAATGCCTAGGAGATTAGTAAAACACACCTTTAGCTGTGCCTGTGAGGATATTTTTAAAAAATATTAACTAAGGAAGAAGACTCACCCTGAACATGGACAGCATCATCGCAACGACTGAAGGCCTGGATAGAATAAGAGGGGGAAAAGGAGAAAGTCAGTAGGAGCTCAAGCATTTTCTCTGTTTTTGTTTCCTGGACACCATGATGTGAGCTGCTGTTTTCTGCCATGTCCTCTGTGCCATGATGGACTGAAACTTCTGAAACCATGAGCTAAAATAAATCTTTCCTCCTTTTAAGTCAAGTTTTCTGTCACAGTGTTGAAAAAGTAACAAAAATTTTATTATCATTTATACCGCAACAAAACTGGAAAATTATTGTTTCTTCCCTGTCAACAAAATCAGGTAACCCCAAAATAAGAATAGTTTCAATACGTAATATTCATATTGTCAATTGCCTCTATCATTGGGGTATAAATACCTTTAAATATGAATTTAATAATATAAAGTACTTTAAAGGCAACTTCTCTTAATAAATGCAATGACATGCCTGAATTTAATTAATTGTAACTAATAAATAATTGTTGTTATACTTTGTCCTAAATCTGTTAAATGGAGTCTCCTGG
The DNA here is from genome assembly GCA_007922755.1 of Pedetes capensis. NCBI lineage: Eukaryota > Metazoa > Chordata > Mammalia > Rodentia > Pedetidae > Pedetes > Pedetes capensis. Next base: position 27,020 of record VMDO01018936.1, read on the forward strand.
ATTTCATGTGAAAGATATTTACAATTGGCTTTGTTGCTTCTATAGTAACAACACTGCTGCTATGAGAATCTTTGAAACAAATAGGTTATTAGAAATGCTTTAAAATGTTTATTTTCTCTTTCAATGCACATTTAGTCCCAAGAATTATTTTAATTTGGTCTTCATTTTGTAGCTCATTGGATAATTTTGGAGTGTTCTTTAGAATTTAACCCTCATCACACAATTCCTATGGGCAATGACGCTGTGTGAAATTGTTTTGAACATGGCTCATATTTCCAAGAACCCAACCCAAGTCCTATTAAAGGGAGGTGTGTGCATCTATTTGTAGGATGTCACTATTTGCTAGGATAGAATACTGCCGGCTTCTAAGAGTTCTTGGCTATTGAGTTACGCGGGCTCAACTTGGACACTAAGCTTCGCCAAGGGTATTTTCAGTATGTGATCTCTATAAACTTTTCCAAATTCTGTCAGTTTTCATGATTGCCCAGAGCTAGACTATATTCCTTTAGTGGTAAATCCCCATGATTAGTCATTTGCCTGGTGAATAAGTTATCTGTCTCTTTGTGTACTTTCCAATGTCTGTACAAAGAAATCTTGACTAAGGTCACATATAAACATATCCTAAATGACAAAAACAGCACACAGGGAGCCCCTAAGTATACCCCCTGTTTGATCTTATTTTCTTGGGTCATTTGGACCAAGAAATCATGAAAGGAGTTGACACATTGGTAACATATGACCTTTGCCCCTCAAAAGACCTTCTTTCAACTGTGGCAACACTCCTCAGTTCTAGAACTTCTCCTAAACTTGGCAGATTACAGTGCTGCCAAAAGTGCAGACCTCTTCCCCCTACACTTTGGATGTGTGGAGTAGAGGGCATGGGGCTGGGATCAAGAGACCCAACTTGCTGCTAAATAACAAGTGTCTTCACCTCACAGTGTGGTGCTTCACTTCCCCCTTCAAAGAGGTAGTTGGGCCCTTTGGTGACTTACAAATTCAATCCCATAAGTAAATTACAAGGACATTTGTCAATAGTCTCCATTTTATTTTCAATTGTTCTGCACAGTCTCCTCCAGACCCTCCTAGTTTCTCCTCTGGAACATATAGGTTGGCTCCTACAGGAGCTTAAGTCCTGAAGTCCCCCTGACTTCCTTGTTAGCTCCCTCTTCCCAATTCCCACAGTTCCACCCCCAGTGTTCTGGGGGCTCACTTTGTTCTTTGCTGTACCTGTAGCCTCTCTTTGCACTGGCCTTCCCTGGATCTGTTTGGGACTTGCAGTACCTGCTCCATGAGCCAGAGCTGGTCCTGCTTGCCAGATGTCTTCAGACCTTGCTGTCCCCACAAATACTCCCCAGTCCCCCAGATGCTGCCTCACTTTGGGCAGTTAGGAATGCAGCACACCTCCCTTAGAATTATCCCTCTCTGTTGCCTGCAGCAGGAAGCTCTCAAAAAACAAACAAACAAACAAAAAAACAGCCAGCTGAATTGAATTGAATTGACTGAATTCCCCTCTGAGAATCACCATTCCCCAAACTCAACCCCTGGCACTTGTCTCCTGTCAAACATTAGCATCTCTACAACTCTTAAGAACAGTTTGTTTACTCTGGCCCCAGCCAGGCTAGGGAGACTCTCAAATCCACTTATTGGACAAGACGAGGTGGGGGCAGGGTTGGCAGGGAAGAGAAAGCCTAGCCACACCGACACCGTTCATTGTGAGTTATAGTTTTTTTTTTTAAGTGCTCCTGCCCTTTCCCCTCACAAATCCTTTTGTTAGAGAACACTTGTGTCCAATCCTATGATTCAGCAATTTCCTCTTCTGGACCCTTTCACTTTGGGGCCGCAGCTGCTGCAGACCCTTACGAAACAGAATCCACACAATAAAACGGCCAAGGAGATAGGTTTGCAAATTGGGAACGCTAATCTCAAGAGAACGGAAGAAAAGGTTGGCCAGTCCCATGATTGCGCAAAGAAGTGAATAGCCTAGTATACAAAGAGGATACTGGCCCTCCTGTGAAAGGGCTCTGGAGCAGTGGCTCTCCCTTCCCGGGCCTGGGAGTGTGCATACTGAGTCAAAGTCTTTTGATGTCCCTGGATGAGTTTTCCCCCCTTTTCGGAGGGCGAGGCTGTGGCGGCTGGCAGTCATGCGGGGACAGATCTGGGAAAGACGACCGACTGCATGGGAGTCCCAAGATGCTCAGGACCGTCTACATTCGGGAATGTGAACCTGTACAGACCTTGGCCAAGAGAAAGAGGGCAGCTCTACAGTCACATGAGTTCTCAGCCTCGTTTACGAGGACTAGCGAAGAATGCCGGAGGGACTATCGAAAGGCCAATAGAAAAAGTTCAGTTCGTTTTATTACCTTGCCTGGAGGAATGGGGGCAATGCCTTTCAAGGGGCCCCTGTCGCCCAGCCTGGCACTCATAGTGGCTCTCTTTGCCCTGTCCAGTGCTCACAAGCAGAGGCGTGTGGTATCGAGGTCGTCCTTTGCCCATTGCCCACTCCAGATTTTGAAGTCTAGGAGTGGCTCGGTCCTCCACCTCCAGGTCTTCCTGAGGTAACTTGTTGCCTGCACACCATATTAGTGACCTCCAGGGGGTTTGCGTGCACTCAAGTGCTTAAAGCACAGTGAAGATCCGACGTGGGGGACTGGGATAATGGGAAAGACATGGGATCTTTGTCAGCCCCTGGAGAGCCTGGCAGTCCAGGAGCCAGGAGCAGCCCCCGCCCCCTCCCTCCTCTTTCCCCTGACCTGGCGGCCTGATCAGTCTGTCGGTACCCGCCCCGGGACCACGGGCTGTGACCCCGCTGAGGCGACAGCGGGGGGCGCAAGCCCGAAGCCACTCTTGTTTTTCTTTTCCTGTCACTTTTTCTTTCCTACCCCTCCCCTCCCTGTCCTTGGGCTCTGAACAGCTGCTGCTGTAGCTCCTAACTTTGTGCCTTTCTTCTGCCCCCAACGGCTGTTAGCATGCTTTGGAGACTCGGGCAGGCAGCCCCGCCAAGGGGGCGTGAGCATTCTCCTCCGGCCCTTCTGCGCCGGGAGGGGACACGGACGATGCGGTGACCGGATGGAACGCGCCGAATAGCACGCGGTGAAGGACTGGGGGCTGGGGGGGCGGGGCGGGGCGGGGCGGGGCTAGCAGGCCGGGGGCTGAGTTCGCCTGTTGCTGGGATGCTGATGGATAGGGTTACACGACTGCTGGGGCCGGCTCAAGGAGGTGAGGGGATATTTTTGGAGGGAAGAGTTTCTGAGTTTGGGGTCGTGGTGGGGGGAGGGCGAAGGGAGACCAAAGGTTCCTCTTACATCTGGACCCTCATTTACACTAGGACGATATAAAAGGCGCGGTCCCACGCCACCCATTGGGTGCCTCATGGACCTTACTTCCACCGCCCTCAGTGCCGCGCGTCCGCCGCTCGGGCCACGTAGGTCCCGCCCGCTCACCCTTTCTTCGCTTAGCTTCACTTGCTTGTCTTTGTATTTGTGACTGCTTTTCCAGCCCCGTCTTTTATCTTTCTTAATCCTGGATGGGGCACTGTGGCTTGGTCTCTTTTCCTATCTGAAATGCATCGTCCTGATAGGGAAATACCTGTGGAGTGCCTTACTTTTGGAGAGTCATTTTTATGGCTACTTTCTGTGTTCGTTGACTTTGCAGCAACTATGATTTTCTGTGTGCAGTTACACAATTTGGAGCTCCCGGGGTCGAACTGTTTGCGGGAAATCTCTATTTCTGCTCAGTGCTGCTTTTAGTGTTGTCTCTTTTTTTTTTCTCTTTCTTTCTTTCTGTCTTTTCTTTTCAGTAGATAGAAACCAGTAAATGAACAAGGTGCTTATTTTATTGAAGGAAGAAATTTAGATTGATTGTGGAATGTACACAACAGCATTGTCCAGCCCTGGGCATCTTTTACTTAACTATCTAAGAAATCAGTATGGCTTAGCGGGGAGAGATTGGAAATCATTGGAGTTTTGTCCTTCATTATTGCATCAAGCCTTGAGGTTACCTGTTATCATTTCTATGAATCACTGACTTTTCTAAAGCTAAAAAGAAAACTAACTGGTAATGCCCTTGCTTTTTCTGTTGTTGTTGTTGTTGTTGTTGTTGTTGTTGTTGTTAACACAGTTGAATGGATGCCTTGTGAAATCTTTGGAATCAAGTTTTCTGGCTCTTTCTCAGTGGTATAGTTGCAACTTTTTCTTTCCCAGTTTTGTCCTTTTACAAGCAACAATTGACAATAGGACAAATTAATTGTTTTCAAGGAGTTTTACTGTTGCTAAATTCATTTAGGAAATTAGTAATTGTTTTTATCATATCTGACAAATATTCAAAGAAATCGAGACCCTTAAACACTAATTCATAACTTACAACACCTGAAAGAGAGAAATCAAACTTTTCCTACCTCCAGGCTCCGTGTACCAAACCTCTCCTGCCTTCCCCGCTCTTGCTCATGCCGCCCCCTCCTTTGACATTCCACATAATGAATATAAGTGAAATACGATTCTTAAAGTAATATCTGTGTCGTATAGAGTGCGTAACAGAAATACCAGGGAGCTTTCATGGTTTATATTTATAAATGACTACCACAATATTTTTTACGTACTTTACTACCTTAATTTTTTTTCTTTTGTGAAGAACAGGAAATTAATTCTTTGAATTGTGTGCTTCTGTTTTTCTCCACAAGTGTAATATACATTGTTTTTAATCACAGTAAAGGGATAAAATGTTCATGGAAGGTGGCAATTAAAGATAATTTGTATCCACAGAATACCTTTAAATAACTCCCATTTGCAAAAATTTGAAACTTTGTGTCATACTGCTTATCAAACTCAAAAACAGATGACTTGTTTGAAAAGATCCTAATAGTGATTTTCAGCATTAAGTAGAAACCTGCATGGCAGAATAGTCAAAGTGTGGCTTTATTTTATTTTATTTTGTAAATTTTTCCACCTGTTTCTGTGTCCATCTCATAGCAAGTCTGTGTTGAAATCTTTCCAGACCGAGGTGGCTTCAGTCCCTCATCACTGCTAAGCACCAGATTTTAGCAGAGGAATAAGTAACTTTTACAGCACTGCACTGACTTCTCTTATTAAAACTTTGAAACACTTACTGTAAAATAAATTTCACCTCTTAATTTAAATTGCTCTGTGTTCATCAACACAAGCCTGACATCCTAGGTCCTCAAATTCAGTTTTAAGCTCTAGGCAAAATTCCTACTTCTTTATTCCAGTAAAATTAGATTGATGAAACTAAACCTCATTTTCCTTTCTGTTACATTTCAAGTGTGCTCTAATTTGAAATTGCAGTTGGTAATGTAATTTATTCTGGAGATAGTTGAGAAAAAGTAAATTGATAATGATCTGCTACTTAAACATACCAGCTTCCAAGATGTCTAAAATCTTTACACAACAGAGGTTTTGTTTTTGTCTATACGTGTGGTTTTGTTTTCATTTGTTTTGCTGTGATTTAGAATAAGAGTTTGACACAATCACCAATATTTTCATCGCTAAATGAAAAGTTTTTTCACAAACTCTAATTCTGTTGTAGTTACAATATTTAGTGAATTAAACATACTAAAAGAAAAAGTGATACATTTGAACTTATATACACTCTACTTAATGACTTTTGTTTCATAAAATTAGTTCTTTTTGCTTATGTTTCAACAATCAAAAATAATGCACTAGGCAAAAATTTATATTTTTGAAATTACTGAAATACAGTGTTTTACTTAAGATATTCTATTTCAGTTACACTTTTTGATGTTCAGCATAAATTGATTTTCAATGCTAATTTGAGAAGATAAACTCAGTAGCCTTTCTACAATTAAAGAATAAGAGACATTTAAAAATCAACCTTTTAACGATAGCATGTTATTCCTCTGTTACAAGGATACTACGCTAGTCAATACAGGAAGTTCAGTGGATTTCGGAGATTAAAATAATTTAAATAGGATTATATGACACCAACATAACGGATGTATTTATAGGTATCTTAATCTAGTATTGGGCTGGGGTTTAGCTCAGTTGGTAGAGAGCCTTCTCTGCACTCTCTGAGGACCTGGATTCAATCCCCACCACCACAAAAATGGGAGGATTTGGCAATCCACTCTCAAAAACAATCCTGAAGCAATCAGCCATTGAAAATCCTATGAGGGTTTCTATGAGTTGGACCTGACTCTATGGTACCTACCAACAACCAATCTAATATAATAATTTGTAACATCTTTATTCTTTAAAATTGTTTTACCGGGAAGTATTACTGATTTCGTCAAAGGAGAAAGGGCCACAGCATTCAAATAGAGTCTGATACGGTCATGAGTCTGTCTAGGAATATGCCACATGCAACATAGGATCTCACAGACCCTTGTCAGAGTTAAAATATATATATTTTTTATTTTGGAGACAAGTTCTGGTTGTGCAGTCCAGGCTGGCCTGGAACTCTC
>VMDO01018937.1:0-34029 GCA_007922755.1 Pedetes capensis
CAGATGCAGATGAATTTCAATCTCACTCTATAAGTCATAGCTAAGAAATACTTGCTAAATATCTTATGGATTTATATCACATTTTAAAAGGTTTCTTATTTTAAAATATCAAATCTTATTTATGAAATATCCTTATTAGTCACTGTGTGCTTTATATTTTTTCTTTTAATTGTCCTTTTAATCTAATTTATGCCAATATGTTCTGATGAGTTTACACTTTGTTCAACCATCATAAATTTATGTTGCTAGATCAATTTATTGTCTTTCCAGATAATTTTTGTTACACTTTCTTTTTGTATTTTTCATTATAGGTAGGTTTATGGGTTTTTTTTTTTTGTTGTTGTTGTTGTTGTTGTTGTTGTTGTTTGGTTGTGATTGAGAAGCAAACCACCTGATTTCTAATTTTTGTTGTGATTTACTCAATATCTTCCCATAATAGTTTTTTTGTTGTTTATGTTTTCCTTATGCTGGTCATCTAACCAGGACCTTGTGCATGCTGGGCAAGAGATTTACCACTGAGAAACATACCCTGCTCTCCTATAATAGGTTTTTTTTTTTTTTCTTTTGTGGTACTGGGGGTTGAACCCAGGGCCTCGTGCTTGCATGCTCTGCAAGTGCTGGACCACTGAGCTGCACCCCAAGCTCTTTTTTTTTTTTTTTTTTACTTTTTGAGATAGGGTCTCACTAAGTTATGCAGACTGCCCCTGGTCTTGAACTTGTGATCCTCCTGCCTCCGCCTCCCAAGCCGCTGGGATTACAGGCATGCACCACCACGCCCGGCTCTCCTATAATAGTTTTAATAGCATATAATTTTCTTATGAAAGGAATTTGATCATATGATTATGTAGACTTTTTAATGGAACAAATTTTACATATGTTATAGTTTGAAGTTGATGTCTCCTCAAAATACATATATTGGAACATAATAACTAATTGGATAGTATTAAGAGGTGGAGCCTTTTAGAAATAATTAAGTCATCAAGGTTCTACCTTCATGGATGGGAATAATACCATTATAAAGTTCAAGAGAGGTCCCTTGCACCCTCTGCTTTGGGAGGATATAGTATCCAGAGGCCAAGTATGAAGTTGAGTGATTCTTTTCTTTGCCACTGTATCTACTGGCACCTTGATCTCAGACTTCCTAGCTTCCAGGACTGTAAGAAATACATTTCTGCTATTTATAAATTTCCCAGTCTAAGGTATTTTTTGATAGCAGGCCTAACAGATTGAGACACATACATAAAGTATAATATCTCTAAACCCATCACAATTATTAACCTTCTTCCCAGATTCTCTCAGATACTTTTACTGCTTCACTGTGCTCTTATCCTGGGTTTGCTGCATTTTTGCTTCCATCAACCTGTATGTATGACTCTGTCGGCAAGAAGAGAGCTAGAAGTGTCCACTAAGGGTGACTTTCACCTAGTGATGGTTTGGTACACTGTAACAATATGAAAGCCAGTGCTCTTGCCCTGGGATAGAGTAACTCTGAGGTTTAGTCTATATTCCAGAAAACCTAGGTGGTATCAAGTTATAGGTATCCCTCAGTGGAGGGGGTTTTGCCTGAAATTGCATTCTTGTTTAACTTGTCCTGTTTCCTCTCTTCTCATCTCACTCCTGTACTGTTTTCTCCTGAGAGTACTCTTCTTACATTACTTGCACATAAATTCTTATATCTGAGTTTGTTTCAAGAAAACCAACTCTAAGACAGTAACACTAAAAACATATGCTACTAAATTTTCAAAACTTTACTTTTGAAGCTTCTGCTTCTCCCTCCCTGCCCCCCCCCGTAGAAAGGAATTAAACTGTTTCAAAAGGGAACAATGAGTAAGTGTCCTGTTAAGGTTCTAATAATTTATAGAAATGTTCTGGCAATTATCTCTTATTCTATACCCATGACTTTATTGGTTAAAATCCAAAACTGTATTTGAAAATCAAATCAGTAAAGAATATGGTTAGGAAAAGCCAAGATCTATTAGCTTTTTCAACTCAAGTTGCTTTTGTTACCACTAATTTCACATCCCTTGAAATCTCAAATAGAATGAATTTCTATCCTAGCTAAATCTTAAAAGCCAATTGCTCATTGCCTTCCCTGCCCTGAGTCCATTAAATGCTCTGGCTTATCTCAGTTTATGCCTCACCTACAACAAGAAGAGCACATGGCCTTAGATCATGGTCATTACATCCTAGTTCCAAGTTCTGACCCATGGTTTCTTAGTGTAGCCTTTCCTGGATTCTTGGTCATCTTGACCTGGATTCTCAGGCTTCTTTGATTCAACAGCACATTTGGACAATTTTCTGCAAATTGACCCTTGACATCTTTTCTTGGAACACAATTTGGGTATTTGGACTCTGATGCCATGTACCACCTATATGTCCAAGAGGCCCTTCTATCTTCTGAGGGGCCTCACCAGCTTTCCTTCAGACAGTGGGACTGGAGCATTGTGGCTTACTGGCTTTCTCAAATGTCACCACTTAAGTAGTGTTCTAAAGATTAAGCTTCATGAACATTGGATTCTTGCCTGTAATCACAATTTTTAAACATATTATGCTTACCTTCTGCTTGCTTTGAGTTGCGGGTTTTCTGATTTCATTTTGAAAATACCTATAACTTATTTGTATTTTTTCTAATCTGTTCTTCATTTTAATAGATCTTCATTAATGAAATCAAGATATAAAGCCTCTAATTATTCTTCTTGAGCTCAAGATGTACTTTTAATTTTAGTGACATAGGATTTGTAATCAATCCTATAAAGATTACCAAAAGAATAACAAATAGAATCTAACATAAGATAGTTTATAGCCTATATAAAGTATATTATATCTGATTTATAAGCCAGAAAGTAATATTCTTTCTCTGAAACTTACAGCGATATATACTCAATGAATTAATTAATTCCTAATGATCATACCTCAATTTTTATCTCTTGTTTGGAATTCTTTCTTTAGCCAGAATAGCTACATAAATTTTAAACTATATCCTAACAGGGATCATAAGAGGATTAGAGACAAGGTATTAGTGTAACTGGTAGATAATTTGAAGCAACACTAATACCAGAAAACAAGTTTCCTCTCAGTGAATTTTTTTGGAGGTTGAAGAGTTTCCTTGCAGGCATGAATTTACTTTATCCAAAATGCTATATATGTACTTATGACTCAATAGACTGGTTTGGAAGGCAGAATATAGGAAGAATGGTGAACTCTTGCAAGAGTTTTCATATTCAGCCACATGGACTGATGATCAGAGTGGAACAGGAATTCCGGGGAAAGGTTGATGCCAAGTCCCAAAACCAGTCCAAATATATCTGCCCTTGAATCATGTGAAGATTCTAGGGACAGGAAGGGCTATGTATGTGAACTGAAGAAGGTGAAACATTTAAGGGCTGTGAATGGCATAGTGAATTATCCAGAAAAAGTATGTGAATGTTCTACTGGAATATGATTTTCCAGGTACATATTACATTCCCCAGCTCTCCTTGTCTTTGGATGTTAGCATGTGACTAAATTCTGTCTAATGGAATATGACATGAAGGTGTAGTGCTATTCCAGGCCTGACTCCTTAAACTCCAACATGATTTGCCTCCACATTTTTCCTCTCTTCCCTGCTGCCTATAGTGAAAAGCTCTCTTAGGGAACTTTGGATACCTCAGATTGAAGATGGTAGAACTGTTATCAATCTGGTTCCCATATAGCTACATGAGAAATGGATGCCACCCAAATCTGTTCTCTTACCTCACAGTATGACATAATCAAGAAATATACTTCCATTGTTTTGAGCATTATACACTTGGAATCTACTTGGGATGAGCTAGTATACCTTAGCTAGTTCAGGTGACCAAGCCATTCTTCTGTGGATCCCTACTCTGTTCCAGTCATGCTTAATATAGTGAGTTAGAACATTGAAAATGCTATGGATATAATGTGATTTTATTAGGATTGAGAAAAATAATGTTGCAAGTAAAGAGGTCAGAATATGCACCTAATGGGATCTGGAGTTTCTGGGAGGTAATCAGGTAGAAATGATGGTGAAGGTGGAAGTTGGAATAGCAGAAGACAATGGGAAGTTACAGTTAATACTGGAGTGCACAGAAGACCATTTTGTTGCTGAACGGGTGGAGAGGGTCATGGCATTTGAGCACCCTAGTGAACAGATGGGAAGTTGGAAATTGTAATGTTCAAGTGTTAATATTAATATGACTGAAGATATATCATAGATTTAAAAGGCAGATGTCCATTTTATTATGCTATCCTATAATGGGGCATAATGCATGCATTCAACAAATGCTTGAACCAATAGACAACTGAAAGCATTTATTGATAATGCGCTAGAAAAGTAGATCAGCACTTTGCAACAGAATCTGTACTCTTAGTCAAATCTAGGTGTTCACATCACTCTTATTTACAGATGTAGTAAAGGGTTAGATCTTGAATTACTCATTCAATTACTCAAGCATTCAGAAATATTCATTAAGTTTCTGTTATGCCTGTGGCATGCTGCTGGGTGATGGTGATACAATGGTGGATTGGGACAGATGTGCTCTCTGTTTCTGTCTAGGGCTTATTTATTAATACAGAAAATAACAAAATTTAATAAGGGAGATGATACATATTTAAACTGGTGCTGTGAGGTGAAATAAAAATGACTCTTTAATAGAGAATATCAATAAATATGAGACTGAGGAGACAGTATGTGAAGAATTCTCTATCTATACAACTAACATGACAAATGCAAAAACACTGGGGCAGGAAAGAGCTTGGGAAAATCCAAGCACTTGGGAAAGGCTAGTGTGGTTACAAGGTAGTTAAGCTGTGGGGCTATTCAGTATAAGATTACACATGCTGATGAGGTGGGTCAACTATGATTTTACAGGTCATGGTAAGGACATTGAGATTTATTCTAAAGGTAATGGAAGAAAAGGAAGGCTTTAAAGAGAACATTGAAATAATCTAAGAGAAAGTGAGGTAACCAGTTAGAAAGCTGTCAAAAAAACCAGGCAAGAGATTTGGTGACCTAGGATGGCACACAACAAAACAAAAATCTTTATAATTGGGTTATTATGCAACTTCATGATAATGGGGAAAAGACTGAGGTTGTCCAAGATTTTGCTTTACTTGGTTCTATAATCAACATCCATGGAAGCAGGAGTCAAGAAATCAAAAGACACATTGTACTGAGAAAATCTGTTGCAAAAGACCTTTTTAAAGTGTTGAAAAGTAAAAATGTTACATTGAAAACTAAGTTGTGCCTGACTCATGCTATGGTATTTTCAGTTGCATTATGTGCTTGTGAAAGCTGGACTTTAAACATGGGAGACAGGAGAGAAATTGATGCTTTTTAATTATGGTGCTGGGGATGAATATTAAATATACCAGGCACTGCCAAAACAGCCAACAGATCTGTCCTAGAAGAATTCATCCAGAGCGCTCCTTAGAAGCAAGGATGGCTAGACTGCGTGTTACATATTTTGGACATGTTGTCAGGAGGGACCATTCCCTGGAGAAGGGCATCATATTTGGGAGAGTAGCAGGTCAAAGAAAAAAAAGGAAGACCCTCAACTAGATGGATTGACACAATGGCTGCAACAATGGATTTAAACATAAAAGAGATTATGTGCCTGGCACAGAATTGGAGGATTATTTCATTCTGCTGTACATAGGGTTATTATGAGTTGGATCTGACTCAACTGCACCTAATAATAACAACAGGATGGCAATGGTGGAGATGCACAGAAGTAAATGGGTATAAGGAATATTTTAATCCCCTCTCCCTTATTTTATTTATTTATTTATTTATTTATTTATTTATTTATTTTGCAGTACTGGGGATTGATCCCAGGGCCTCGTGCTGCACGCTTTGCAAGTGCTGGACCACTGAATTAGTTGCACCCTCAGCCCATTTTTAACTTTTTTGAGACAGGGTCTCACTAAATTACTCAGACTGCCTCTGGTCTCAAATTTGGTATACTCCTGTCTCTGCCTCCTGAGTCGCTGGGATTACAGGCGTGCTCCACCACACCTGGCTATAAGGAATATTTTAGAAGTAGATTCAGCAAGATTTCTTGTGGTGATTGAAGAAAACAAGGAAGTCTAGGATTACTGTGAATTTCCTCTATTATATTTAGGTGAATATGGGATGTTTGAAAATGGATCAGAAATAGGACAAAAAAAAAAGTCATGAAGTCTTAAACATGTATTTTCTGAGGTGTCTTTCTTGTATCAAGACCTTGTATCAAGAATATAGGATGTTTGAAAATGGATCAGAAATAGAACAAAAAAAAATCATGAAGTCTTAAACATGTATTTTCTGAGGTGTCTTTCTTGTATCAAGACCTATTAAGTAGATATCAGTACACAATATGGTTACCAACACTTTTGTGCTAGCCTGTCGAGAGAAGATTTAGCTTCATGACAGCCTGTAGGTTATTTTAGCTGCATGCAAATTTGCACATGCCTTTAATTCAAGAGAAAAGACATATGTCTCAAGTTCCTAATTTCGTATATTTTGTCCCAATTACTAGTTGGTCCAGCTAAATTTCTATGCCACAATTATCCCAAAACTGAGTGGCTTAAAACAACAACCATTTTAGTTTATTACATAGATTCTGTGGGTGAGGAATTCAAGTAGAATGCAAATCTTCTACTCTTTATGGCATCATAAGAGGTCCTTCAATGGTTTTCAGCCAACAGATGGTCTATAGAGTCCAAGAACCAGTCATTCACAAATTAATACTACCTTCCATGTCTGATGACTTTTGAGTTCATGGTCCCTGAATTCTAGACTACAAAGTATCATTATTAAATGTATATTGTGAGAAGTTGTAGAATAGTTGAGAATAAGGACATGAAGATTGGGAAATGAATTTGGCAGTTCAGGAATAGTACATGCCAATCCAGGAAGACTGACTCTTAGACAAACATTGATTCTAATCATTTCAGAAGAATCTGAATGATGAAACTCATTTCTTCAAGGGTTAGAAAAGCATACTTTGATGGTTTGGGTGACCTGAAATGTATGTTAGTAGGTTCTTCTTGTTAATACCTAAGTATCTTATTAGTTTATAAATATCTTAGATTTTTATTTGATGTTTCTAACTTATCATAAGGGTCTGTAACTCCCCCTAGGAAATACATGTATGTGTTCACTGTTTTTGAAATCAGGGGGAAAGAATACTTTTCACTTTATAGTCACAATATTTTTTACTTAAATGCTCTGGTAACAATGTCCAGAGGACTTTGGTAATTGAGGAATGATGTCATTGATATTTTATTGCTAAGTTATTTTTTAACATAATAGCTAACTTTTAACTTTAAGCACTACTTTTGTTGAGGTAATAGAAATATAAAAGAGGGAAAACCTACCTCTAATTTCAGTTTACAAACTATAAATGAAGTATTGCCAGAATAACAATTTAAAAAATTGATTGCCTTATGAATAGCGTAGGCTACATTAAACAATTGTCACAGATGTTTTCTCAGTTTGAGTTGGCCTAAGCAATAAAATTTGTTATAGATGGCTGGTAAATGACACATTTTTAAACAATTTTGAGTTCTTCCATCTTATGAGGTATCTATTTCCATCCTGTTATTGTTTCCATTGAAGAATGCTTCCTATGAGGTAGAATAGCATTATATTATAATAAATGTCTCAGATGAAATTAATTAAAATTTAAATGATTACCAGATAGTTTAAAGTAACTTAATTAATACAATAAAAGTCTTTTTGCTTTTTGATGATGATGGAGGAAGTGTTGAATGTTCCCAAGTAGGATTGTGATAGTTATTGGTTTATTCTCCATCTATTATGTAAGTTAAGCCTAATGAAATTGTTTTTCAATTTAAAAATGTGTCATTTCTATTGTCTAATAGAAAATATATTTTTAGGTATATATGGTAATAAATCCTGTTTCATGTTTAATGGGATTCACACTGTAATAAATGACTTGATGGAAAAGATACGTGAATTGGGATAGTTTCAAATCTGGTAGCTTCTTCATTTGACCATTTGTTGTCATTTAGCAGTAACATCTGTCTGAAAGCCTCCCAACACTCAAAAGAGCTGAATTAGTTTTAGCTTTAAACTAAACATTGTTTACCATAGTCTTAGACAAGTAAAATATCCCTGAGACAGGTTGGTACATATTAATAAAATTTACTCATAGTACTGCCTTATACCTACAAAGCAACACTTTTTAAAAATTTTATTTTATCTTTTTATTTGCTTATTTATTTATTTTTGCAGTACTTTGGAATCAAACCCAGGGCCTCACACATACTTTGTGAATGCTGTACCCTTGGGTTACACCTACAACCCATTTTCATTTCATTTCTTTTTTTCTTTCTTTTCTTTTTTTTTTTTAATTTTGACACAGAGTCTCTCTAAATTGTGCAGGCTACCTCTGGCCTCAAACTCAAGATCCTTCTGCCTCAGCCACCCAAGTTTCTGGGATTAGAGGCATGCACTATTACACCAAACTAACAAATTTTATTTTGACGAAAATAGTGTCTATACTTAGAGATTTGATCATAATTTTGATGGTATTAGAACAATTTCTCAAAGTTTAGAAACCTATTTTGATGCTAAATTCAAAAGGATCCACTTTGTAGTGATTTAAGTCCTATTACATTTATTGCATATACCCCAATTTTCCATGGGGAAGGGCCAAATAGAGTATTCTCTGTTTGAAAGAATTTAAATTATCCTAAAATTTATGAGCTCAGGGCAGCCAAGCCCAATCAGAACATTGGTTTGTTTTGCTAATGACATCAAATAAACATGGCTGCAGTTCTTGGTATGGGCTCCTTTCCTAGATCTTATGTTGGCAAAAATCCTTGGTTATGTTTCATTTCATTTCTTTTATTTTTTTGTGTGTGTGTGTGTGCTACTGGGGGTTGAACGTAGGGCCTCACACTTGAATGCTCTGCAGGTGCTGGACCACTAAGCTGCACCCCAAGCCCATTTTTTTTTTTTTTTTTTTTTTTTACTTTTTTGAGACAGGGTCTTGCTAAGTTATGCAGACTGCCTCTGGTCTCGAACTTGTGATCCTCCTGCCTCTGCCTCCTGAGCTGCTGGGATTATAGGGTGTGTGCCACTGTGCCCGGCTGGTTATGTTTCATTTCAACCTGAAAGCACATGGTAATTCTGGTAAGAGTTCATTTTGTTTTATTGTTTGATTATCCATATAGAGCAAGACTTTGAAATTCTGAAGTCCTTTGCTTAGGCTCTTCATGAAAATAAAGTTTATTTGGTTTTGTAACCAGTGCCTTCCTTCCATGCTTAAATATCTCATAAACACTCTCATAAGTTCTGGATCTTTATTAATCTTTTGGCTCTGACAGCTATTATAAACAAAGAAATAAATAATTCATAAACTGGAAAACAGGCCTCTGTATAATGAGTTATTAACTTATGTTTGAATAAATATTAGGAATCAATATATCATATTCCATTTTAGGGTATCATTATGGTATATAGTTATTAATGTACATGATATGACTCAGAGACCAAGTCACAGTTATTTAAACTTGGGACTTCAACCTTTCCATGAAAAGATATTTTCCCTACTAAGATTCTTCTGAAAGCTTGGCTCCAAAACTACTTGCAACATTATCTGTTTAATCATGATGCATATTGATTAGTAGATTCTGATTTTTATTAAGATTAAAATGGATAATTGAAGCATGATGATATGGTATCTTCTCTCTAGCATTATTTAAAATGTATTCAATATGTTTGGGATTAAGAAAAAGTTTCAAAACTGAAGTTATAGATTCTATTTTCTTAGGCTGCAAGTTATTTTTAAAGTGTATGACTAAAAACTGATCATTAAAATTCAGATGAATACATCTTTTCATCACATTGCAAATTATTACTAATAAGAGCTCAAAGAACTTCATTTACATAATGTGATCATGCATGAGTTGGCCCTTTTCAAAAAGTAGAATTCATAGGCAAAAAAAACACAACAAACAAACAAGAAAACACAACCATTTGAAGAGCAAAGAACTCTAATGTAAGGGGTATTTTAAAGAGTATCACCATGATTTTCCAACTTTACAACATCACTCTTCACCAGAGAACAATACTTTCCAAGAAGAAGGTGTTCTCAATTATAAGATGATGTGACAGAATATAAAGGATTAAGGCTGGTGTATACTTCTTTCTTATGTCTGCATATTGCTTTATTTTCTATTGAATATGTAGATACATTTCAGTAAGTATTTTCACATAAAAGAAAAAAAGTTATAGTTTGGTGAATTATTTCTCAATTACTAAGAATATAGGAAGAATCTCAGAGGTAGCACTGGAATGACTTATAAAGCTTATTTAAAATTATAATGATTGGCTGGGCGTGGTGGCACACGCCTGTAATCCCAGCGGCTTGGGAGGCAGAGGCAGGAGGATCACAAGTTTGAGAACAGGGACCGTCTGTGTAATTTAACAAGACCCTGTCTCAAAAAGTAAAAAATTGGGCTGGGGGTGCAGCTCAGTGGTCCAGCATCTGCAGAGCATGCAAGCGCGAGGCCCTGGGTTCAACCCCCAGTACCGCAAAAAAAAAAAAAAAAAAAAAAAAATTATAATGCTTAACTTCCATTCATAAAAATTTCCACTCACTTCTCAGGGAGTGAGGTGGGACACCTATATTTTAAAAATGCTACAGAGCTAAGGTTGAGATCCATTGGGTTAGATTTTCTAGGGTATTTTTGTTGTTGTTGCTAGGTGCCTTCAAGTTGGCGTCCGACTCACAGTGACCCTATGTATGACAGGCAAAACACTATTGTCAGTGCTTCTCTGCTATTCATAGTGTTTTCAGTGGCTGATTGTTTTGGGGTAGTGGGTTGCTGGGTCCTTCTCCCAAGCCTACAGCTTCTGGTATTCCCAGGCAGTCTCCTATCTAAGTACTAACCTGGCCCAATCCTTCTTAGCTTCTGAGATCTGACCGGATCAGACGCCACAGTGCTAAGATTGCAGGCATATCTATATACTAAACATTTAATCTGTGTCTGCTAATCTGAGTCTGTTTAAGCAATAAATGATAGGGAATCCGAATGTAACTATTACATAGTTAATGTAGTTATGTTAGTCATCTTGTTTGTCACTGTAGCAAAATACCTGAATGAAACAAACTTTTATGGGAGCCTTAATTTATTAGGGCCCATGGTTTAGAGGATTTCAGTCTGTAGAGGCAGAGCATGCCTGGTGGAAAGTGAGGCATGGCAGCAGAGCATGAGGCACGGCCTGTGGTAGAGAACCTCACATCATGGTGGATGAGGGGCAGCCAGAGATTACTAGAAGTGGCCAAGCATCCAAACACATGATTTTTGGGGGGCATTTTATATTCAAACCATAACAGTAATTAAAAATATGTTTTTCCCTATTGACCAGATCTGGATTATAAAAGCCAGTTTCTGGGAATTCTCCATTTTCAACTGAGGGAATTTGATCTAAAAGGGCAGAGACAAAGACATCACAATGGACTTTTAGAATAGAAAGAGGACGTTAGGAGACCTAAGAGTACAATATTAAAGCATTACAACCCATCTGTAGGAGAGGATTCAGAAGAAGCATGAGAGGGAGGAAAAAAACCAATCAAACAAATATAGGGGTGAGGGTACTGTATTTTTAAGAAAAAATTTTAAGCCAAACTCTTCCAGAAGGAGTGCTGCTTCTAAAACTGCAAAGAAGAGTTCATCCATCCCTAGGCAAAGCTTCTAACTGGAGGAGTGACTAAAAGGATAAAAGAACCCAGTCCTGAAACTCTCACTGAAAAAAAGCTCAACTAAATAACACTACTGCTGGTGCTGATAAAGGTAATTACCACATGCCAGGCACTATTTCAAGCACTTCACCTATATTAACTCATTTAATCTTCATGACCACACTGTAGGACAGATACATTGTTGTTGTCACTCCAGAACTGAAGCAACTGAGGCATGAGATTTTCAGTAATCACTCAACACATATTAAGAATGTATGGGAGAATGGAAATATATACTAATGAGAAGTTAAATAAGAGAAAAGATAGTGACACTTCTATTTATTTGTCCTAAAATTTGACTCATTCAATGGATATTTAAGTAAGTCTTATATACCAGGATTGGTACTAATCTACATAAAAGGTGGAGAATTCAGATAATGTACATAGAGTTGATGTTATTAAGGAGACATGTCTTGTCACAAATAATTTTTTTATTTTGATAATTGCTCAATTAAGTATTGAAGAATAGGTAGAATCTGCCTATAAGGGTTTACTTAATATTGAAAAATTGTGAACTACCTAGTTCTCAGTGTCAATGCATGTATAATTCTCACTTGATATTTTGGTATAGTTTGTGGATATATACTTTACTTTTAATGTAATAATTCTGGTAACATTTCACCATAAAATCAAAGTCTAAGTCCATACTTGCAACCAATAGCAACAACTCACCCCTGGTAACCTCCAAGTAGAGAAGGACAAATTATAGAAAACATTTAAAGAGTGTTTAGAGTTTATCCCAAAACACACCCACGTACACACACAATGGGACAGGTCATAACATCACTTAGTCTAGCAAGAGTTTTTAAACCCAATCTGTATTTTTGAAGAGGATTTTCCTTTATTCCTTTTGATTAATTCTAAATTTTGTTTTGTTTTTTGAACACATTTATTGTGATTTCCTTGCATCTATCAATACCATCTTGGAAAAAGCTTATTTCATCCGTATGATGGGTAAATGCTGATGATATCACATAATTTTTTTTCTTTCTTACTTTTCTAAGTGTAGAGTTACTAGGTAAAATACAGGATTCTCAGTTAAATTGGAATTTCAGATAAGCAATGATTCAATGATTATTTTTAACTCTAAGAACTTCCTTCTTATTTGATAAATCTGGCAAACTTAGATTGGTTTTCATGAGCTATCCTTCTTCCTCTTCCATACACTATGACTTGCTGATTAATCCAATTTTATTTATTTATTCAACTCCTACTGATTATCAGCTATATTATACCCACAGCAGGTCCAACCAGTCAAAATGAACATATTTAAAAGACATTCAGGTGCTTTAAAAATGCATTGGCCTGTTCTTAAACAACAGGACAAAACCACTTTCTCCCAAGTTCCTCTCATTTCCACCCCTCCATAAAGTCTTCCTTGACATTCAAATTGGTGGACTTTGAGTAAAAAACAACCTACTTCTAGGCAAATAAAGAATATGTTAGATAATAATTACCTTTGGCTGAATATTAACAGAAAGAGTTGACTAAATGTATATAGGGATTACAATGTGCAAGGTTCAGGTCTTTAAATTTGTCATCTTATTTAATTTTCTTAGTATCACAGTAATGTAAATATTACTATTATAATTCCCATTTTACAGATGAGAAGTTTGAAACAAACGTGGAGATTAATTTCTTGCCCAAGGTCAAGGATCCCTTCAGAGGCAGGTTTCATATTAAATTTCTTTGATTCTAAAACCTTGGCTTTCTATGGTTATGTTAAACTGTCTTTTCCCATGACTGATGACAGTTTTAACACACTACAGGGAAGGTGAAAATTCCCAACACAATTATATTTTTGTTCCCTGCCAGGCCTGGGCTCTCTGACTTCTTTAAGCTGCTGCCACTGCCACCTGTCTGTATTCCCGCCCACAGTCACCTTGCATGCACTAAACATCCCCTAGGAGGGCAATCCTCTGTCTATTGCTTTAATCATGAATTGCTTGTCACAAACCTTTCCATAACACACCAGCTCACCCTTAATCCTTCCTCTTCTGACCACTCCTATTTTCTGCCTTGTCTTGATCTTTAAAACTGCCATTCAGTACTGCTTTCCTTTCAACTAAGATCCAGGCTCTTCTTCCAGTTATAAGGCCTGTAACTCCTTAGGTAAACACTGCTCCTAATATGACTCTGCTCTGGACTCCTATGTTAGGGCCATTTCTAGCCACAATTCCAGGATCCAAGTTTACTGTAGTTCTAAAAGCATGAATAAGACCATCTTTCAGTAAGAAAGCTGTAGAACATTTTCTCTGCCATTTCACTCTGTTCTTTCTCTTTTTTTAATCTTCACTGAGGTATTTTCTTTTATGTCACCAAAAGAAGAATTCCATAAAAACTTCTGTCTTCATGGCATATAGAATCCATTTATCTTTTTCTTTCAAGTCTTTAGTTGAATAAGTACAAGTTTTCATTGTTATAATCATGAGTTTCAAAGAACAAATTTTAGTATCTTACTATCTTGAATTATACTCCAAGTGTTACTGATGATCTAGGCTCTGGTTACATGATTCTTCGCTCTTGAGCTATCCTTTAGCCTTTTCTCTTTAAACTAGAAATTCTTTTTTTCTGTTTCATTTGCATAACATGTTCTATTGTAGTGGCTGATATTCTTCATCATATCCAGTTTTACAGTTTTAGCTTATAGTGTTCTTTCTCCCCCTAGATTTTCATTTTATAATATAAATCTCACAGGATTCCAGATGTTTCTGGGCAATACACATCAGCAATCCACCAATCTTATAGACTAACCCCAAGAACAGCAATCAGATCCTGTTTTGTACTTCTATTAATTTAACCAACCATTGTTTTTCTAACTCCTTATCTACCTACCCTAACTCTAAAATAGGAACATAGGTAATACGATGTTATAACAAAACCTTAAATTTCCTGCTTAGGACTTTATAATTCATAAACATGTTGTGAGGTACAGGATATTTGATTTATTTATTCTTCCTCAGCAGCATTATTAACTGGTTATTTTGTTCCACCTCCACATATCTGTCAGTTTGCCATATTGTGGGGGCTTGCATGTTGCTATAAGGCTGAAAGCTATGCTACCAGTATTTCAAATACCAACAGGGTCATCCATCATGGACAGGTTCCAGCTGAGCTTTCAGACTACAACAGACTAGGGAATAGGACTTGGCAATCCATTCCTGAAGCAACTAGCCATTGAAAACCCTATGAATAGTAGAGGAACACTGTCAGATGTAGTGCAGGAAAATGAGCCCCCCAGGTTGGAAGGCACTCAAAAGACTACTAGGGAAGAGTTGCCTCCTCGAAGTAGAATCTACCTTAATGACAGAAATGGAGTAAGGCCCCAGGGACCTCCACTTGCTGATGTGGCACAACTCAAAAAGAGGAGAAATAACTGTAAATATCCATTAATAATTGGAACATGGAATGTATGTAGTATGAATCTAGGATAATTAGAAATCATTTAAAGAGAAATGGAGCACATAACATTGACAATCTAGATATCAGTGTGCTAAAATGGACTGCCATGGAGCATTTTGAGTCAGAAAATCATATGGTCTACTATGCTGAGAATGACAAACTAAAGATAAATGAGGTTGTATTCATCATCAAAAAAGACATCTCAAGATCTATCCTAAAGTACAATACTGTCAGGGATAGAATAATATCCATATGCCTACAAGGAAGGCCAGTTAATATGACTATTGTTCAAATCACACATCTATGACTAAGGCCCCAGAGATAGGGAATAGTTCTACCAGCTTCTGCAATCAGAAATAGATTGAATATGCACTACAAAACAGGTTGGTACTGACACAAAAATAGGCCTGTAGACCAGTGGAACAGAATAGAGGACCCAGAGATACCTCAATGCATCTATAGCCACCTGATTTTCACAAAAGAGAAAAGCAGGTAAATTGGAGAAAGGAAAACCTTTTCAATAAATGGTGCTGGGAAATGTGGATATCTGCTTGCAGAAAAATGAAAACTGACCTGCATCTCTCAATATGCACAAGAGTTAATTCAAAATGGATAAAGGACCTCAACATAAAACCAGAAACTTTAAAAATAATAAAAGAAAGGATAGGCAATATGCTCCAACATATAGGTATAGGAAAACATTTCCTTAAAAGGACTCCAATTGCTTTCCAGAAATTATATATCTTTTCCCAAAAGTTTCCTCCAATGTATCAAATATCCTTCACCTTCCTGACTTTCTTTGTGGAATATTTTTCTATTCCTTCTATTTGAGTTCGTTTAGTTTCCCTCTGCCTTCTCAAATCCTCTTGCAATTCCATTTCTTGTTTAAGTTGCATTTCTATGTTATCTGGGAAGTCATTTTCTCATTCAATACAGCAAAGGCTAAAAATCAGTTAATTTCGGCCTTTTTATTTAGGAATTTATCACCTGCAGATACAAATATGTGACTAAAGTAACAGAGTCTTTTTAGCAATTATTCTCCCCTCCCTCAGAAAATTACATGAACAAAGTAGAAGAATGTAGAGGTCTCCCAGGTGGTCTTAGGTCCTTCTCATTTCATGACTTCTGTGAGCATTTGATCCATACCTACAACTGGTACAACAACTTTTAGACTATCAAATACTAGAATCAGAAATTAGATACAGTGAGTAAATAGAGGCAATTACTTAACCTTAAAATGCTAATTGTTTCCTCTCATTTATATCTTCCTTCTTTGCAGGTACTTGCTGTACAAACTCTCACTTGACACCTAAAATTCCTCTCAATGCTTGTGTTATTTTCTAATGTATGGTGCCTGATTATGAATCAATTAAACAACTCTGTGATTGAAAATTTATGCATTCCCAATTAAAGACTGACGCTTTGACAGGGAATTTTATATAGTATAGAAGGTACCATTAAGTACACTGAAATCAATAAATGTTTAATTATTCCAGCACGGTTACTGTAATATATTATTTGAAAAGTATAAAGTAATCCCTTATAAGATCTGAAATAAGATTACCAACTTCCTAAAAAATACTAAAATGTTATATATAAACCTACAATGGAAAGCTAATTCTTCTCTTCCTTTTATCTGGCTTTTGTAAAACAAGAGCAATGAAAATCTTAAATTATGTGCTATATACACAAGCTGATGATAGATGAGAGCTCTGGAGGGTACGTATCAGATCAGATGTACCTTGTGCTCCTCATAAAGAAGGATGCATGATACACAACCCAGATTTGCAAGATTCATGTAATTCATGATACTTTATGTCTATAACCCCTGAGACAGTTTGTATTCTTAATATGAAAGGACATGGAAATTACAAAATACCTACGTTTAAATAAAATTAACAATGTAACACAAACTGAAATTAGCAAAATATTTTTTTTTCATTATTTGTGGTTTCAAAGAGGAACTGGACTGAATTTAGAGTTCTCTGGATCTTTTGTGACTTAATTTAAAATCTTTTATTTATTTTAAATGAAATAGATTTCCTATGACGTGCAAGGAGTCGTTGGGCATGGAAAATTCTATGGGTTTCACAAAATTGGAATTGCTTTAAAATTGCTCTAATAGGGACCTACGTGTTTGGTCAGTAGGGTGGCAGGAGTGTTTCATTTAATCAGAAATTCCATTCTAAAATGAAGGCCAAATCCAGTGTTCAAAAATATGTTCTATGCCTTAAGAAAGAAGTCCTAAATTCTACACTTAGTCGCTAGTGTGCAAATAGGATGAACATCACCTCCTGTTCAAACATCACCTCCCTACCTGTGCTAGCAGTTTTAATAGTACTTGATTAGAATGCTCTAGGGTAATTCATTCTTTATCCCACATGAGAAAACTGAGTGGTGTGTGGGTAATTAACTTGTCCATGGTTACAAAAAAGGACCTTGATGTGTGTATGTGCGTATGTGTGGAGATGCACGTACATGCATATGCCTGGATTGCAGCTAAACACCAAAAGTTATTCATAATAGACAGACATTAGAATCTCCTTGGTATTCTAAAGAGTTCTGAGGAGTTGACAGATCCCACACTTAGTGCTTAGGAAAAAAATAGCCTAGTTGTTCGACTCTCAACCTAATAATCACACTCAGGCTGCATAAACAGAAAACTAGAGCTAAATGAAGAATGCATTTCTGTACATCATGAGTTTTCAGTTTGGCAGAAAATATATGGTAGCATTTCACAGTCTTTACTCTTTAATGAAAGGAAGGGCACCTGCCCTTGTGCTCAGACTAGAGAGGTTTCAAGAGAATTCCTCATAGAACTGAGAATTACCTCAGTAAGGGAAACACTGGCATCTCATTCCATGGTGGGATGTTTGCTAAGCATCAGAAACATGATTAAAAAAAAGAAAAGAGAAGAAAACAAAAGCTCTCAGGATAAAATAAATTCTTGTATCCAAGAACAGATACACATCTTAGTTCTTGCTTATTCCTGGGATATTTCAGCTATGGCTAAAGACACTCCCATTAACAAGGTGAGAAGTGGTGGCAGCAGAATGGCACACTTTTCCATTATTTAACATGGAAACAATGTATATCTCTAGGGTCATAGATATTATGAACAGATATTAAGTGTAAGTAAATGTGTGGAAAGGTAGCCATGTTTGAGCCATCTCAAAAATACCACACTCAAGAGCATGGCCTGCCAATGTGAAGGTACCTCAAGCAACAATTAGAGGCTATGGAGTATGTTTCCAAGGGCAGTAGGGTCATGGTGCAAGGAATCATGGTGAAAGGTTGTTTTGCTTATTGGAAATATTTCTTTTCCTACCTATGGGAGAATTGTACTTCCTATTCTCTTGACTCTAGGCTTCTCTATGTGACTTGTTCTGCCAATAAAATATAAGCAGAAATAGCATAAAACTCTGAATGAAAGCATTCTTAAAGTTGTAACCGCCTGTAGCCATACCACCCTGCCATCTGATCCCGTCAGGTCTCAGAAAACAAGTAGGGTCAGGCCTGGTTAGTCCTTGGATTGGAGACTGCCACAAAATAACAGGTACTGTTGGCTTGGGAGAAGGACCTGGCAGACCACTCCCAAAAGACAATAAGCTATCAAAAACTCTATGAATAGCAGAGAAGCACTGATATAGTGCTGGGCATGGCACAGTGTCGGGAAGTGTTTCCTTCTGTTGTACATAGGGTCACTATGAATTGGACCCGACTCGACGGCACTTAACAACAACAACAACAAAAGTTGTCACCATCCTGTGGTTCATTCTCTAATAGTGGGAGCTCATCCCAAATAGGGGCAGCTTTTCCTTTACAAGTCTAAAATGAAGAAATTGGATAGAAGATTATACTGATCAGCAGAGGAAATGTAATGTAAATTAAATAAGAACCTTTGTTTCTCAAGGCATTGTGATGTAGGTTGTTTGTTGCCATTGCAAAATCTAGTAAAATACAAGAAATACAGGTACCCAGGAAGTAGTATGATTGTTTTCTATGCAAACTTCTGAAGAATTCTATAAAAAAGCTTAGATTTGGGTGATTGTCCATTGGAGTCACTAATGGCTTCCTGTGGAGATGGGAGATAGATAAGATGTTTTTGGCCTTTTCGGCCACATTTTTTATTTTTTTATTTTTTCTTAACGTGCAAGTGAAAAAATAGATCTATAGTCAGGAAATTGAATCAGAAACAATGAATGAGAGATGTAGAAAGAGTAAAAGTGCAAAAGATCACACCTCAATCTTCTCTTCAGTGGTGTGGTCCAGCACAGGTCTTAGAAGGCAGTGAGAGACTTTATTTGGAATTTTATGTGAGATGAGAAACAACATTGAATTGGATTGGACTGAACTTTGTAAGAGTGAGCCTTAGTGGCCAAAATAAGGCTCTGTATATTATACAAAAGGTAGTAAGCAAAGAAGTCTCTCTAAATCAATGAGGAACTGACAGAAATTGTTCAGTATCTACAGGTGTAGATTGTTCAGTGAAACCATAACAGTTATGTAGTTTGTTCATGAGAGTAGAAATCGGAAAGTAGGAAACCTAGTTCTAAGTACAATACTATTTTGAACAATTATTTCTTAATAAACTTCTTCATATCTGAAAGGATATTGTCTATAGAAATTCTATAAGTCAACTGACAAACTCAACTTTCAGTGATGAAACATTTAATAGGTTACAGTTTGAAGTGCTGCATTAGGCAAACTGTAGCACAATTTTCTTAGAACTATTGCTTTTGTTGTTTTTAAGTGTCACCAAGTCATGACTGGTTTTGGGGGGATTGCTTCAGGACTGGACTGTCATATCCTTCTCCCATTTTTTGTGGTGCTGGAAATCAAACTTAGATCCTCAAAAAATGTGGAGCAACACTCTACCAACTGAGTTAAAAAACTCCAATCCCTTCTTAACTGGTACCCCAAATACAACAATTAGTATGCATTGTTACTCTGGGGAGCCAAAGTGTACAGGTACTAGCAAAGAGGTCTCCCTACTAACTTCCAAAAGCTTTTATCTAATAATGAGTTTATAACTTGTGTTTTGCCTGAAATCATTTGTGATTTCCTCAGCATTAACATTTGTAACCACACAAGTATTTACTGACCATGTACAATGTGCAAAGTATTTTTCTGGGTACACAGGATATATATTTTTTATCCTCAACAAAATATGGAAAATAAAGAAATTTATAGTTGAAATATAAAAGCATTAGAAAAATAAAAACAAAATTAAAACAATTTTAGATCTCATAGTAAGGCTACATCTTTGTACTTTCAAACCGTTACTCTAAATATAATAATTGGCATCCATTATTACTTTAGGGAGACAAAATTTTAGTGATGGCTTCATGTATTTGCATTCCACAATGATTGTTTTGTAGAAGGATGATCAATGAAATGGTTAGCAGCCTATACTTTCTCCGTAGATATTGAGAGGAAAACACTATAATTCAAACTACTGCACATAACTTATTTTTTTTTTCCAATACTAGGAGGTTGAACCCAGGACCTTGTGCATACTTTGCAAGCACTCTACAACCCCCATTTTAATTTTTTACCTTGAGACAAGGTCTCCCTAAGTAATGCAGGCTGCCTCTGTCCTTGAACTTGTGATCCTCCTGCCTCTGCCTCTCAAGCCACTGGGATTATAAGCATCTGCCACTGTACTAGCTTGAAAACAATTTTTTAAAGACACATAAACCAACCAAAAACATACATCTCAAACCATATTCACTGTTTATTATGGCTAATACAACTTTAGTTTAATGAAGTGTATGACCTTGGATTTGCATTTTTATATAAATAGATAATTTTCTCCTACGCGTCTCTCAGCTTGTGTGGTGTGGGGGGCTGTGATGCTGAAAGCTATGCTACCAGTATTTTAGAAGACAGCAGGGCCACTCATGGTAGACAGGTTTCAGCTGAGCTTTCAGATAAGACAGACTAGGGAGAAGGACCTAGCAGTCCACGTCTGAAACAATTAGCCATTGAAAACTCTATGAATAACAAAGGACCAATATCAGATATATTTCCTGAAAATGAGTCCTCCAGGCTGGAAGGCATTCAAGAAACATCTGGCAAAGGGTTGCCTCCTCAGAGTAGAGTGGACTTCAATGGTGAGAATGTAGTAAAATCCCTGGGATGTCCTTTTACTGATACAGCATAACTCAAAATGAGAAGAAACGTAATGGTTGCAACATTGGGCTCAATATAAAAAAGTCCTGTGCATGGTACAGTGTTGGGTAGTGTTCCATTTTGTTGTACATAGGCTCTCTATGAGTTGGATCCTATTCCATGACACCCCACAATAAAAGATAATTTATAGTGCTCTGGTGTCCTTTGTGTGATCCGTGGGTAGAATGTATTCACTCTTTAATTTTTTTGTTACTAGATTTCCTTTTTAATAGAGGTAATACAATACAGTAGAAAGAACACTTCAAAATAAGTCAGAATAGCTGAGTTCTAGTCTTTCTTCATCCCATCTATCAGATAGCTACATGAACTCAGACAATGTAGCCACTTACCTATTTGAATGCTAGTAACTTAATCTAAAAATGAGGACTTTATACAGATAACCTGTGTTCTATTATCTGACTTAAAATTTTATGGTCCTGACTGAACACTTAGTGGAATATTAAAATCCAATGTAATCAGGTAAGGTCCACATTGCATGCAAATGGAGTCCACAATATCTTGAAATTATGATCATATTTACTTTCTAAAGGAAAAAATATTATTACCTATTTTTAGAATTGTATCTATTAATTGTTATATGCATTTAGTAAAACAGTATTTGCTAAACAAACATTAAATACAATGCTATATTGGATGCTTTGTCTCTCCTTTCTCCTTCCATTTGACAATATTGTCTTTTACAGCAATGCATTTTAAGCCAAGAACATTGTGTGGTTATTAAATTTCATTTTAAACTTCAAGTATTGCTCACTGCTGTGAGGTACATTTTGGTATTAAGCTCTAAAACAAAGGTCTGAGTTGGAAAGAGATTTGATAGGGTAAAATTATTTAATTTTACTCACTTGCCTAATGATTTTCTTTATTGAATGTTCAAAAACTTGTGAATCCTGGCCAACAGGACTTTTAAAATATGTTTATAACATGTTCTTTCCTTAGCTTGTAAATAAATATCAACTTTGAAGAAAAAATTATCTGATTAAAACAAAAGGATATAAAAATTTAGCCTTTTAACCATAAAGTAGAAGAATTGAAATAAAGAAGGCATTGAATGTCTAAGTACTCTGCTGAAAAAGAGTATCTTAAAGAATAAAGAAAGGAAAAAGGAAAGGGTCCCTTAAGAAGTAAAGATGCTATTTGGCCTCATTTATCTATTAAAAATATTTAAGTTCCAGTACTGCCAGATGAAAAAGTAAAACATCTCTTCTCTTAAGGAATTCAATGTTTGAGGGATGAATGAGTAGGCAAAGAAAGTAGATGAAAGCTAACAAGTGGCCTGATAAGGATGGCAAAAGAGGTGGGTTGAATCTCAAGAGAACAGAGAGGATGGGAATCTGACTCTCCCTTGAAGTAATTCACAGAGGAAGAGATGCAAGAGATGAGTCATGATGGATAGGTTGAAATTACTCAGTGCATAATGGTGACAAAGGCCACCACACACCAAAATATAAGAGAAATGAAGTGTACTAAAGAGGAAGGCAGTTAGAAACAAAAATGATGGGGTAAATATATCCAAGGTCATAGTAAGTCTTACAGACTATGGCAAGACATTTCTGATTGACACCATGGAAAATGGGTGCCATTGGACAATTTACAGATCTTACAGTGTAGAAATATCATATCATTGTTGTGCTACTTGGCTGTAGCTGTCACAACAAAATACCACAAACTGGGTAGATTAAACAACACAAATTTGTTGTCTTGTAGTTCTGGAGGTTAGAAATATGAGGTCAAGGTTTTAGTAAGGTTGGTCCCTTCTGAAGACTGTTAGAAAGTATCTCTTTCATTCCTTTCCTGTAGTTTCAATTTTTTGTTCTTTGGCTATAGAGTCATCACCCTCATTTCTACCTTCATGTTCACATGGCATTCTCCCTGTGTGCATGTCTGTGTCCAGATTTCTCCCTTTCATAACGACACTAGTCAAAATAGATTGCAGTTCTACTCTACTCTGGTCTGATCACATCTTAATAAATCACATCTGTAATGAACTCATTTCCACATAATTTTGTATCCAAAGAGAGTGGGGATTAGGATTTCTACATATGAAATTTTGGAGGAGCACAATTTACATTACACCAATTGTATCGTATTAAACTTTTTCAAATAGTTACCTGGGTTCCAATCTTTCAGCTGGCATATTGGAGACAAAAGTGGCATCAGGGAAACCAGTAAGGAATCTCCTTTCATAATCCAAGAAAAAAATAATCTCACCTGCAACTACAGCAGTATCCACAAAGGGAACAAATTTTAAATACTCAAGAGATGGCATTGACTGGTTATACAAACTTTACTTAGGGTTTGATGGCAAAAAAAAAAAAATAAAGAAGAAGAAGCAGCAGCAGCAGCAGCAGCAGCTGAAATGACTAAGTTTTTCTGGAAAACTGAAGTGTCTGTGAATTACCAATAGACAAAGGAATGTTATAGAAGAGAGTTTGAGCAAAGGTCGTGTGCTTAGTTTTGAAATGCCTGTGGAACGTGCAGATGGGTGTAGTAAATGGACAGTAAGACCTATGAGTCAGACACAGGTTAGAGGTTATACATATGGAAATCAGGATAATCGGGGTGATAAATGGCACTGTGAGCAAGTAAGAGAAGTAAGAGGAAATAATCAAGGAATCAGGAGGATTTAAGAGTTGGTTGAAGGAAAAGAGACGCCCAGAATCAGTAAACACAGAGACAACATATGAACCAGAAAAGAATGACATTTTAGACACGAAGGGAGGATCATACCAATGAAGTGGTTAGTGGTGTCAATTATGAGCTGGGATTTAGCTCAGGTGGTAGAGCGCTGCAGTCTCTGGGGTCCAGAGTTCAATTCCCAGCACCGGAAAAATGGGAGAAGGGCCTGGCAATCCATTCCCAAGACAATCGCGAAACAGTCAGCCATTGAAAACCCTATGAGGGTCGCTATGAGTCGGATACTGACTCGACAGCTCCTAACAACAATAACAGTGTCAATTATAGCAGAGAGAGCCAGTGACTGAAAATTATCCATTGGGAATCATTAATGGCTTTAGCATGGGTAATTTCAGTAATGTAAGGTAAAAATACCCATGTATGCATTTAACCTACTGGAACTCAGTTATGTATCCTCAACAAAATAATCATAGCAATAATAACAGTAATTTAAATAGTGTGGGCAGTTCTGCCTGATATCCCACTTAATAAAACTATGTATACATGCCTGGAAATAAATATCAGGAGAGATCTGGCTTTGCTTATCTCCCAGTTTTGGTTTTATATTGGTTCTGTAAACAGAGAATCTTGGCATTCCTTGTAATTCTAATGTTATAAAGCACTTTTATAATTTTTGTACATAATGGACCTTGGCCGCCAAGTGTAAATCAACTACTTACCAGATGTTTAGCCAAAACAAAACAAAATAAAACAAAACAAGCCATCCTTTCAACACTGGGAGGCCAACTAGATGAGGGGGCTTTACAGAGAGACCGCAGAGTGGTCTTCCATGTGGTGTTCTCATAACAAGTTTGCAGCAAATTTGTCTCTTTGAGGTCTTGCCCTTTGTGTTGACTTTAAAATGTAATCCCCATCTCTAATATAACTCCATTTTATGTACTGATGATGTTTAGCAAATGGTAGTATTACAGGAGACATGACCAAACAACCTGGGACAATGAGACAATAAAAAGAAAGTGAAATTGATGGAAAGTATAAAAAATGTGATCAAAAAAGTGAAATAGCTCGTTTATACAAAGCAATACTATTAGTTGACTGATTCAGTAAAGCTCACTTGCTTTCAACTGCTATGGACTATCACTAACTCACCTTCAGGAAACCTAGAGACTATTTTTTAATCTTTCTCTTCCTTTTTTTTTTTTTTTTTTTGCACTACAGCAGGATTAAACCACAGGCCTTGCTCATGCTAGGCAAGTGCTCTTCCACTGAGCTGGACCTCCAGCCTTTCTTTTATTTTTCATTTTGAGACAAGATCTTGGTGAGTTGCACAGGCTGCCTCTGACCTTGATCTCATGATGCTCCTGCCTCGGCCTCCCATGTCACTGGGATAACAACTGTGTGCCATGCCACCTGGCAAAAGGTTTTTCTTACTTCTCAGAGTCATGTTTATACTGCCCAGTATTCTGATATCACGACTAGAACACCAAAAGCTATAGAATAGGTCACAGTACTCTTTGTTGCCACACCTTTTCAGAGTGTTGGAACTGGAAAACATAACAGGAACTGAAAATGGATTCATTTCTTTGTGTCATATTAAAAGCATACGAGTTAATCATTCTGGGACAGCAGTTTAATCCCAGGGACCAACACATGGACAAGATGATCTCAGAGGAATCCTTTTGCCCTCATGATTCTGTGAAGCATGAGAATTTTCTAAAACGGACAAACAATAGTGACTGCTGAATATTCATGAGTAGAATTTATTGTGATGTTGAAAGTGAGCTTTAAATTAATTTCTTTAAAAGAAATACTTGAATGGTGGTTGGTAGCCAGAGGAACAAAAATTAGAGGTCATATTATGGATTTTGTACTTGTTATGGAATAAAGAGCAAAGAGTGAGAATGAATGGCTAATTCTCAGTATGGAAAAATGTTATAATGGTGTTCTTATGGGGATAATTGGGATCAAATAAGCCAAATATATTAAAAACATGAGAGTAGCAAGGGGGAAGAATTTGTTGATGACAAACTAGTCTAAAAAGAGCAAAGGGAAATAAATCCTGGAGGACCATAAAAAATAGTAATTGATCAACACAATAGAAGCTAAATTCAACACAGACAAGTACCATGGAAAAAATAACAAGAAGAAAATTAGAAAGTTTATGTATCCCAATGGTTTCCTAATGGTCTGTAACCTTTCTGCACAAACATTTACAATGTTACCTTACCCTCAATTTTTGGCTTTCCAAGTTTCATTAATTGTGGCAAACTGAGATCTGAAAACATTAAATGGAAAATTCCAGAAGTAAACAATTCATGTTTTAAGTAACTTTTTTTATAACTGTATATTATTTTAATTAATCTATTTTATTATTACATATTGTTGCTCTCCTATTATATTTAATTATAAATTATAGTTTATCATAGGTATATTGAATAAAACACAGTATATTTTGCCTGCAACTGTACCACCCTGGCATCCACTCCCATCAGATCTTGGAGGCTAAACAGGGTTGGGACTGGTTAATCCTTGGAAGGGAGATCACCTGGGAATAATGGGTACTGTAGACTTGAGAGAGAGAGATCTGGCAACCCACTCCTGAAACAACCAGCCACTGAAAGCCCTATGAATAGCAAAGAAGCATTACATAGCACTGGGCATGGCACAGTGTTGGGTAGTGTTTTGTTTGTTGTACATACAGTTGCTAGGAGTCAGACCCAACTCAATGGCACCTAACAACAATGAGGGTTCAATACTACCCATGGTTTCTGATATCCAATAGGGGTCTTCGCATGTTCCTTGCAAGTAAGAGAGACTACTGAGTGCCTTTTTGTGAGCAATGTGATGGAAGCAACTGCTCTTTCAACAGAGCAGTTGCTTCCATCACATTGCTTACTCTTTCAAGTAAGCTTGCTGAAAGAATGGATGAATATTTGTAAAATAAGAGGAACAAAGAAAATATATGTGGGTTTGGGGGGTGGGGTTTAGCTCATTTGGTAGAGTGCTGCTTTGTACTCTCTGAGGACCCGGGTCCCAACCTCAGCACCACAAAAAAATAGGAGAAGAATGTCACAGTCCACTCCTGAAGCAATCCTGAAATAATTAACCATGGAAAACCCCGTGAAGGTTTCTGTGAGTCAAATCTCACTCAACTGCACCTAACAACAGCAAAAAAAACCAACATGAGTTTGATAACATGCTTAAATTATTTGTGGATTCTTAGTTTAAGAAAGAAATTAGAGAAGATATTTCACTGATTTACAGAATTTCTAAGCGTATAGTTTCTTATATGAGATTTTTACTTGTTCCTGAGAAGATACCAACACCAAGTAAAAGTTGGGGAAGAAATAGAGAAGTAAATAGTTTGAAACTGAAGTTTCTTTGGCTCAGAGGTTTATATAAAGGAGGGAGAAGAGCTTCTGGAAAGAAGGAACATTATATTTTCATTTCCCTTAGTAATAATACTTTTCCTTCAACTTGTAAGACTTTCTGAAGTCCCATGTATGTATATGTGTGTGTACATACAACCACATCCTTCATCTTCCTTTTCTAATTGAATAAAATATCTCCGTAGATGCTCTCATAGAATCATGGATATTCATATACATGCTTAAACTATAGTTAGGTGAAGATGAAAGAGTTCTACATGTGACTTAGTGCAGAGAAGGTATTTTTAAAAAAAGGATCACAAAGCCAAAGGTCTGGGGATATGGTTGAGGGAAGAGGTTAAAGCACTTAATTTTTCATTATTCAACAAGCAACTAAGGATATGAATATGTTTACAATATGACCTGGGGGATTTAAAAATTTTAAATAGACTTCATATTTAAGCACAGTATTAGTCAGATTTCCATCACTATAACAAATACTCAAGATAGTCAAATTATGAATAAAAACGGTTTGTTTTGACTTACGGTTTTGGAGGTCATAGTCCATGATCCTTCACTATTGTCATTCAGGGCTTGAATTTCTTCTTCAATTTTTAAACTTCAGAAAAATAGAATGTATTCTTCTCTTTTTGTTTTTTATCTCCAGTTCTTTGCACATGTCATTATGTTAGATTTTGTCATCTTCAGCTACCCTTTCAAATCTTCTGATCAGTTCTTTAATTTTGTCATGTCTTCCATCTAATTTAGTTGCTTGATATTCAAGGGCAAGTTTCAGAGTCTCTTTTGACACCTAACTTGGGTTTCTCTTTTTTTTCCTATCTTTTTAATAACATTTTGCTTTCCTCATGAATGATGTCTTTGATATCATGCCAAAACTTGTCTGGTCTTTGATCATGAGTGTCTAACATATCAAGTCAGTTCCTGAGATGGTCTCTGAGCTCAGGAGAGATATACTCAAGGTAATATCTTGGCTGTGGTACACATGATCTAATTTTCTTCAGTTTCAGTTTGAATCTGCATATGAGCAGTTGATGGTATAATCCACAATCAGTACCTGGTCTTGTTCTTATTTCTAATATTGAGGTTTTCCATCATTTCTTTCCAGAAATGTAGTCAATTTGCTTCCTGTTTGTGGCATCTGGTGCAATCCATGTGTATAGTTGCTGTTTATATTAGTGAAAAGGATGTGGAATCAGGGACGTCATAGCTGATGTCAGATGGATATTGGCCTAAAGCAGAGAATACCAGACAGATGTCTATCTATGTTTTATTGACTATGCAAAGGCATTTGACTGTGTGGATCACAACAAATTATGGATAACATGGCAAAGAATGGGAATATCAGAGTACTTAATTGTACTCACAAGGAATCTGTACATGTACCAGAAGGCAGTCATTCAAAGAGAACAAGGAAACACTGGATGGTTTAAAATCAGGAAAGGTGTGCATCAGGGTTGTATCCTTTCACCATACCTCTTCAATTTCTATGCTGAGCAAATAATCCAAGAAACTGGACTTTAAGAAGAAGAACATGGTCTCAGGATTGGGGGAAGACTCATGAACAACCTGCATTATGCAGATGACATAACTCTGTTTGCTAAAACTGAAGAGGATTTGAAACATTTACTGATGAAGATCAAAGAACACAGCCTTCAGTATGGATTGCATCTCAACATTAAAAAAAATCCTTACAACTGGGTCAGTAAGCAACTTCATGATACATGGGGAAAATATTGAGGTTGTCCAAGATTTTTTCTTATTTGATTTTACAATCAACACCCACGGAAGCAGCAGTCAAAAAAATCAAAAGACACATTGCACTGGGAAAAACTGTTGCAAAAGACCTCTTTAAAGTGTTGAAAAACAAAGACGTCACATTGAAGACAAAGGTGAGTCTGACTCATGCCATGATATTTCCAGTCACATCATATGGTTGTGAAAGCTGGACATTGAATAAGGGAGATAGGAGAATTATGAATTATGGTGCTAGAGAAGAATATTGAATGTACCTTTGCCAAAATAACCAACCCTTCTTCCTAGAAGAAGTGCAACCAGTGTGCTCCTTGGAAGCAAGGATAGTTAGACTGTGTCTTATGTATTTTGGTCATGTTGTCAAGAGGGACCAATCTCTAGAGAAGGACTTCATGCTTGGGAAAGTGATGGGTCAATGATAAAAAGGAGGACCCTCTACTACATGTATTGACACAGTTTGTGCAACAATGGGCTTAAATATAAAAATGATCATGTGCCTGGCACAGTGTAGGGCAGTGTTTTGTTCTGTTGTTCACATGGAATCTATGAGTCAGAACTAACTTGATGGCACCTAACAACAAGTCCATTATGTGATGGCTCCCAGTTTGGGCTTGTGGTAAGGTACCACATAATGGATAATACCATGGTAGAGAAAAATTACTCACTCCTCATGGCCAGGAAGTAGAAAGAGTGAATCCACAGCCAGAAGTTCCACTATCCCCTTCAAGGGTATCACCCCAGTGACCTAAAGTTGTCTCACTAGGCCTCACCTCTTAAAGGTTTCACCACCTCCCAATAGTAGCATCCTGGAGACCAAGCCTGTAACACATGTGCTTGTGAGGGCAGTGAAGATCCAAACAATAGCAAGCATTGATGATGATAACAGCGTCTAACCAGTTGCACCACCATCTGTCAATGTGTGGATGAATTCTAGTGCCAGATGCTGCAAGTCGACTGACTTAACGTCAATTTTAATCTTTGTTGCTTCTAGTTGGAAATATTTTAAAAAATATGATTATGTATAATATATATTATATATATTATATATTTGTATCCTACAAATAAACATGAGACACAGTTCAGATAATAAAGGCAAGTGGGAGTCTGCTAAAGTTGCTTCTTCCCTTGGGATGCTGACACTATTATGAGATGTAAGGTCACTGCAACAGGCCAGAATTTCTAATCTTTTGACTTCTAGGTATAGCATAAAAATGCCCAAGGCTCTGTGGTTTCCAAGTTTCCTTTCACTCATCTCTGAATCTAATTCTTAATTGCTATAACATTATAGGAGGAGCACAGAATAAAGAGAAGGGGAAAGAGAAGAAAGAAATGATGAATAACAAAGTAAGAGGGTCCTGTAATGTGTCATACATTCAGAAATAGAAGTTATCATTCCCTTCCAATTCATGCATCAAATACAGTATACAAAGGACAAATTCATAAATTTGAACTGCTGTTGTATCAGGACAGAAATGTATAGGAAATGATAACACATCATTCTTGGGGTCAGATGTATTTCAGATATAGGTAGGTTTTTCTTGTTTTGTTTTGCTTTGTTTATTTGTTAGTTTTACATTCTGAATTTAACATTGTATTCCCCCAGTAAGGTCTGTAATCAAATGCACTCATATTTCTGCAGAATAATGTAAGTACATATGTACTAAAAGGCATAAAGACTATAAATAGTTTCATAATTGTTAAGTTTAGACCTTCCATATTAATCATGAAAACTAACTTTGTTTTCAGAATTCTTTAGAGCTTGGGTTTATTTGCCAGCTAATAATTGTATAGCTATTATATTCAGTACTCTACATATATTAATTTATTTAGTCTTCATAACAGTGTTGTAAAACAGGTGCTTTGACCATCCACATTTTACAACTAAGTTGTTGTTGCAATCTAAGAGACCCTGCTGGGATTTGAATCCATATAGCACGGCCTCAGAGTCGAAGGTTTATTCAGCATGTAACACTAACAGAAATATAAACATAATCACAGATATATGTAATCAAAACTACAAGCCGGATGCCATGACACATGCCTATAATACCTATAATACTATAATCAGGAGGCTAAGGCAGGAGGATTGCAGGTTCGAGGTCAGATGCAGCCTGCACAAGTTAGAGAGGCTCTGTCGCAATATAAAAATAAAAATAGTAATAAAAGAGGCTAGGAGTGCAAGCTCAGTGGTAGGTCGATTGCCTAGTGCAAGGCTCTGTGTTCAATCTCTAGTATTGAAAACAAACAAAAAAGCAAACCCCAAACTATGGCACAGATCAGTTGGAAGTTCTGTTTTTCTCATATTGTCTCTGAATAATTTATGACCAACTTTCATAGATAGTTTAATCAATTTTATAACATCCCCAAATAAAAAAATTGGATTCATGATTGTCAAGTAGTTTTTTAGAACTAGCAGTTCTAGGAACAAAATAAGACATAAAAGGGAAAGATGATGGATATAAAAAAGTAAGGAAAAAGAGAAGAGAGGGAAAAAGATAAAGAAGAGAATGAAGGAGAGCAGAAAAAGGAAGGAATGAAAGACAAAAGGAAAGAGGGAAGAAAGGGGAAAGAAAGCACAAATTGTGCATCTAGCTTGAAGTATGCCACAATATCCAGAAGCAAAATATATTTATTCAACAAAGATTTACAGCAATAACTTCAAAATCATAATCCATAAGTTTCACATTAAATTGAGGAATATAGAGTAGTTACTTGCTTAAGTATAGCTCATAAAAGACAGTCTATAGATGTGATTTTTAACCTGCAATTTAAAGGAGGTAGTAATAATAGAATAGCAGAGAAAAGGCTTAGAGGAAAATATGACAAGGATGACGTTTCATGTTGGTAAAAACTATCAGATGTGTGAGCAGACATATCTCACCCTCTCTGGTACACATACCTGCTTGCCTCCTTCCCTGAAAACTGATCAAAGGTGAGGCCATTATGATATAAAAGAATAACAAAAACAGTTTATGGAATGGAAAACATCATGCTAGTTGAAGAATCAGAGGTTACTAGATTAAGAGGAAATTTGCTGAGATACTTGATTAGCTCATACCCTCATGCTTTGTAAGTTTTGTTTTCATAGAACAACAGAAAAAAGGTAAAGGAATTCTAAGAATGGGTATACATCTTTATAGATAATGACTGCTTTTAATCCTCAGGATTTCAAAATATTAGGAGAATTCCGTATACATGTCTCAACGGACCTAGGGAATGGCTGTGGAAAAAGGCAGGAGACAGATCAGAAGAAATTATCTTCATGATGTAAAGAATTGAGAGGGCTTCCCTAACGCTGGGATTAGAAGGCTGGCTTCATTCAGAGCTGGCATCTAAAGAACAATAGGGTTTGGTGATTTGAATTTTGAAGCCTTGGAAGATGCTCACACAATTTCTCATTATGTTGGTTTTTAAGTCTCAAAACCAACCACTATAACTCAAAGCCAGCTTAAGTGTTCAAATTAACATTTGCTACCAATTAGTTCATAACGAGTGTTTGTCTGAAATGTTTAATGACCATAAGAAATCTTTTAAAACTGGAGAACTTTTATGTTTGAGTCTTGTTACTCTGCTTGACTTATTATTGCAACAAGTTTGATCACCCAAAGAGTTCATAAGGTTTTAAACAGGAAGACTTGGCCTTCAAGCAAGATGACAGGTCCCTTGCCCCCTTTTAACATCTTGTATAGAAAATCTTTCAGACAAAGGGTAGATCTCAGCTGCTTGTTTTGTACTTAAACCTCACACTAATCCCATTGCCATCAATAGAAAGTCTGTATATGGATTGACTGTGGGCTGACCATTCATACAGCCACTGAGAAAGGGAAGTACCCTTTTTGTTTCATTGTTAATTCCAGTTTTCTTAACTTTTTTTTTTTCGGTCTAATTAGTACCTCAAAGAATCCTTCCTGGCTTTATTGAGAATATTTCTGAAGTTTCAACATTAAAAGCAATGTTTAAGCTTTTCTGTTCTTGGTTAACAGCTTTTTTCTTTTTTCAAATCACAAATGAGTGATTTTATTGAACAGTAAGTAGATAGCAAACTTTTACAAGGTCATAGAATTTTTCCCTCTTAATCCATTCATGTATCTTAATAAATATTCTAAATTAGAATTATCCTTTCATTACCTGGAAAACTCAGTTGGTTGTGATTTTTTATCAGCATTCTGAATATCATTTGATATTATATTTAGAATTTTTGCATTGAATATTAAATTTCTACTAGTCTCAGAAAAACTTAATGTGTTTTACTATTTTTTATCTAAGTATTCAAAATTATTGGTATGAAGTTGATTGTAGAATTGCCTTATATTTTTAATCATGGTAATCATGGCTTTATCTGTAGTTATATTCTCTTTACTATTTATAATATTTACTTTCTCTTATTTTTTTCCTTTAGTTAACATTTAGTTAACTAAACTAGTTAACTAGTTAAACTAGTTAAATAGTTAAAACATTTGTTTTACTACTCTTTTTAAAGACTAAGCATACAAAACATTCTTGAATGTTAATCTACACTCCACTTCATTAATTTCTGCTCTTATTTTTTAGCTATTATTTTCATTGAATTTATTCAGTTTTTTCCCCAGCTTTTCAAGTTTGTTAATTCAGTACTTTCTTTTTCCTTTAATATGTTGACTTAAGTCCGTGACTCTCCTAATTTAGATGGATCCTATGAGTTTCAGTTTGTATTGCTTCCAGTATTTTATATTTCTTGATATGTGGTATTGTCTAACATTTTTACTTTTTAATCCATGAGTTATTTGGAAGTTTTAAGAGTCATATAATAGTTTTTCCATTTTGCTAGTTTTTAAGATATTAATATATAATCTACATGATATTATCTCTGGACATTTTATGCTGTCACTTTATCACTTTTTAATAAATATTCAATTCTTGAA
>VMDO01018938.1:0-40937 GCA_007922755.1 Pedetes capensis
TTCTCATTTTCATATTCTAATTTGGGGTTTTCCTCTAATTTTTTAAATTAGTCATGATTAGTGACCATACTTTTATACAAAACTAACCATTTGTTGGTCTTCTGGGATATAAGAATGCAAAGAAATGAGGAGAGACCATTCCATTATGACTGTAGTTGTGAGAGGTGGTTCAGTAGCTAAAATGGTAGAAGAGGCCCCCACTATAAACTCAGAAATCCTGGCTGTGACTTCCACTTACTGCTTCACTGAGCATGTAACTTGGCCAAATTATCTAATCTTTCTTCGACCATGACTTTTTATTGTTAAAAATAGAAATAAATGCTATTTAACTGACAAGGGCTGTGTGATGATCAAATTATTAAAGTAGTACAGATTGTTCTGGACTTATATGTCTAATACGTGCTAGCAATGTGCTACTCTGCCATCAATTTATTAATATGCCAACATGTTCACAGGAGTCTTTTATCTACATTTACTTATCTAAATCTCAGGGTTTCATCTTCTACCTGTTTTTGCTGTACACTGTCAAGTCTGAGTGGTTTCATTAGTTTTCATAACTTCAGTAGTCCTGATCATTTGCGAAAGTACTGAATTATGAAAGTACTGAATTTGCGAAAGTGGTGAATTACAGCTTTGCTATCCAATTATCTACTGGAAATTTTTGTGTCCAACTCTTCAACAACTCATCATTTGGTTTCCTAATTTAGTTTGCTCCTCTTTTGTTATATTTAATAGTATATTCTCATATTTCAGTGTATTCTCCTAATACCAGTAGGTTTTTGTTTTATGTTTTCATTCATTTATCTTTTGGTGTAGGAGTAAAGGGAGGAAGACAGAGTTACCCAAATCACAACAATTAAAATCTCCTCTGACTGTAGCCAACCTCATAACCCTATTTAGAACAACTGATGTTAAAGTTTAAATATCTATAGGATATATTCCTCATTTCCATATCCCTGGATCTCTTGGTTAAGCCTTTGTAACTACTGGTGGACAACAAATGGTGTTGTATTAGACATATTCTTTGCATATGGTTACTCTATCCAGTCTTCATCTTAACCCCAAATCCAACCATATTGCTCTTTTGGTGAAATCTTTAAATATCTCTTTCTCTGCAGAATAGCATCAAATACCTTAATCATTTAAAATATCCCATATATTCAGGATTTTACAGAATTTTTTAAAGGATAGACTCATAGATCATATATTTTATAATTTTGCCTTATCTCTTGACAAAAGGTCTATTGTATCCAAAGTTCTCATAATATATGTGGTGTGATAAAAAATATGGAAAAATATTGACATTTTTAAAAATTTATTACAGTAAAAGACAAATTGCCACTAATCACCCTCAAAATATTTTTCTTGGCTTCAAAGACACTTACCCCATCATTGTTGACACTGTGAAGCAGTTCTGGAGGGCCGTTTTCATGAGTATCTTTAGTTTCATCCTCCATCATGATGATGCTCCCTATTACACATCGCTTCTGTTATGGAAATTTCTGTCAAATAAAAACATCACTGTGTCTTCTCATCTACCTTATTCCCTGGATCTGGCACCCTGTGACTTCTGGTTCTTCCCCAAAGTCAAAATGACCATGAAAGGTAAACATTTTGAATAGATTCAGGACGTCCAGTGAGCCACAACAGAGTAACTAAACACACTCATGAAAGTGGACTTCCAAAACTGCTTCAGAAAGTGGCAAGAATGATATGATAAATGTGTTCAAAGCCCAGGGGGAGTATTTTAAAGGGAGTAAGTGGCAATGTGTCTCTTATTGCAATACTCTTTTAATTTAAATATTCACTGTGTCTCCTGATCATACCTCATAGATGCCTGAGTTTCTCCAGCTTAGCATGTTGATATTGTGCTTCCCTACAAACATACATGTATTTCTCTTTACTAGAAGTCATTTCCCTTCAAGGCTTTTCTTCAAAGACTAAGCTTTTTAAGGAAATGTGTTAGTGTTTCTAAAGTCCTCGGTGCTGTTGTTGTTAGGTGGCCTCAAGTCCAGTCCAACTCACAGCAACCCTATGTACAACAGAACGAAACACTCCTGACACTATACCAACCCCAGCACTATGTCAGTGCTTCTCTTCTATTCATAGGGTTTTCTCTCAATGGCAGATTATGTTGGGATTGTATTGGGAGTAGGCGGCCAGATCCTTCTTCCATTTTTGCAGTACTGAGGATCAAACCCAGGGAGCATAGAGCAGCACTCTACCCTACAACAGCAGAAATTGTGTTGAGTAACGTAAGTATATGGCAATATTTAAATTTTCTAATAACTCCACGATGGTCATTTAAAAATCCCCAATTTAGAAATAAGGAAATGGAAGCAAAATTTAAACTGTTATGGGATAATTCCAAAAACTGTATTTTTCATGGTTATGCTCTAAGTTGTTTAATTCTCATGAAAGCCACAAGAAGTGCATAATTAACTTACTTTGTACATAATGAAAACTAATGTTCAAGGAGTAAAAAAGGCATGTCCAAGAGCACATAGTTAAATTCAAGAAAACCTGAATTTAATCTAAAATTTGTCAACATTACAACCCTTGTTATTTCCAGTATACTACCCAGTTTCTTTAAATATCACAACTTTCAATGAATCATTTCCTAATGCTCCTATATGTAGATGGTAATGCCAGTGCTTCTTTTGCTTCTATTCTTCATATATTAGCATTAAAGTAAGAAAAGTTTACATTTACCTAGCAGTTCTTAACATATAGGCAGTTCTATGTGCTTTGGTAATTTTCTCATTTTCATATCTGAATGGATATTAGTAATTGTATTCATTATTCTGTGTCAGGGTATTTACCTATTTTCTTCACTACTAAGTAAACACCTTGGAGGCAGCACTGATGTACCCATTTGTTTTTCAAGCATCTAGCATAATTACCTGCAAGTTACAGAGGCATAATTAATATTTTTAAAAATAAATAAATGATTTATGAATGGGGGTATAGCTATGGTATTTGTAGAGCAGAGAGAGAAAAGTAGAATGTCTTCAGTCTCTTCTACAATCTTTATCCCTTGAGCTCATGAGTACAGGAACTTTGGTAGACTGAATTATTTTCCTAACATTTCATAGCATTTCCTTTTCTTAAATTGGAGACAAATTTTGCAGTTTTCCATATGACAGTAGTCAAGGAGGCTAGTTACACCTCTCAGTAGATACTACAGATTTAACAAACTAAGCATGCTTTGATTTATTCCCAAATCAAGATTTACCTTATTGACCCTGTTCTCATTACCAGCTTCATTCAGTATTTTCTATGCATTATTAATTCAAAATATTGGAAAGTCTCTTGATCTCTAAAGAGATTAAATTTGTCTAAAGTGGCCATCTCTGTTTTTTATCCATTTCAAAAGATCAGTTAAGTGTTTTTTTCAGGCATAGCCAGACTTCTGGAAAATGGAAATTAGTACTTTATTACAGCCTTGGGCTATGATGTATCTGGGAGTCCGATTGTCTTCTTTCTCCAGTCATTTTCATTGAAGGCTTACTCACTGCCTCCTTTTTTACTGATTTCTTTGGGATTTACTATCTTCATTGTTATTCTTATGTTCCTCTCTTTCTTTACTGGCCTCTAAATATTGATTTATTCTAGCTTGATGGTGTGTGTGTCTGTGCATGCACACA
The DNA here is from genome assembly GCA_007922755.1 of Pedetes capensis. NCBI lineage: Eukaryota > Metazoa > Chordata > Mammalia > Rodentia > Pedetidae > Pedetes > Pedetes capensis. The sequence continues at coordinate 3,648 of VMDO01018938.1, forward strand.
AACACGTGTATAGGTGTGTTTATCTCTCTCCTCAACTTCAGATAATTGGAAGATGCAAATTTGCAGTCTTCACTGTAGATAGGGATGGTGGATATTTGTACGGGAGAAAATATATTGGATTTCATCCCATTCACTGCAGATAAATGGACTAAACTAATGTTCTTCCTACCCACCTGATTATGTTGAATCATTTTATATCTGGGAGCTTTAATTTCCTATGCTTGATTTAGTTCAGTAGGTCAAGTGCTACTCTGCACTTTCTGAGGACCTGGGTTCTAACCCCAGAGCTGCAAAAATAGGAAAAGGATGTGGCAGTCCAGTCCCAAAAACAATCCCTAAACAATGAGCCATTGAAAACTCTATGAGGGTCACTGAGTCAGACAGGACTGGATGATACCTAACAACAACACATTTGTAATTATTGTCAGTTACATCAGTAATTTAGATTTCCTGCATGATTGTACTGTGATGTCTCCATATTTAATAAATTTCAAACATTTCAAATTTCTACTATTTATGAATGAGATGCTTTTTCATATGAAATTGCTTCTTTTGATGATTAATTTGTTAAACTTGTATAGTTTTAAAAATATCTGAGGCCTTTTAATTTTTTATTTAAATAATAAAGAATATTACTTAAGTAAAGGGATAACTACTATGAAATAGGGCTTACGAGGTAATTTACTTGAAATTTATTAGGTTAGGAGCAATCTATTAATATAAAAGTAGAAGGTACCTAGGACAGAAGAAAACAATATGAATATAAAATATACTACAGACAAAGTAATTGGGTGATAAGTTCTTAGATTGCCATTTAGAATATTTGTATAATCTTTGTCAGGTGCAATTGTCTTCTTTGTGGCCTTACAGATATTATATTTTACATGAACTTGGAAGAAAAGTATATTTCCCTGGTCTTTTCTGAGCTCCATCTCTATTGTCATCCACACCTCTACTGCCCTAGAAGGCTAATATCAGCTGTTGGTTTACTGACCGAAAGCCAACGTGATAATGCCTTCTCCAAAGGGAAATTGTTCCCCATAGTATAAATATCAGATGGGAAACTTTGGTTATACTCTTACAGTTGTTCTTTACTCCAGCCTCAAGCCATGAACTTGAGGATTTCATTGTGGTTTCACAAGTGGTCAAATGTGATGACAGATATATGACTCGTGTATGTGTGTGTATGCATGAGCGTGTGTGTGTGTGTGTGTGTGTGTGTGTGTGTGTGTAAGAAATGGCTTTGGGAAGACATGAATTTAGGCATCTCCATGACCTAAATAACATCATGTTTGGTCCTCTTTGGGTAGAAAAATTAAACTTAATTAGTTTCAAGTCCAAGGGACTTTGAGAAATAGACATGCATTATTTGTGCATATATACATTTTGTTTTACAAGGATCTCCCACTGTAGCATTTTTGTAAATACTATTATGATATTTTAAAGTGCTACTTATTTTCCCTTGAGAAATATTAGCTTGTCATTTTTTCCCTAAAGCTTGCTTTTATCAGGCAGCAAAAACAATTACATGTTCTTAGAAGCTTAAATCCTAAGCAAAAGAGATCTCAGAAACTCTAATGGATCCACAGTAAAAGTACTTATGGTCCAAAATGGTTAATATTGATGACCACATTTCCACTAAGATGACTTTTTTTTTTTTTTTAAGAAAAGAAACCCTTTGGATATTGCTGAATGGAAAAATTAACTATGTTAAAATTAAATTATCCCAAGAACGGTTATTTAAATGAGTCCTGGTAAAAGTCTCCTAATTTGTTATATCCACATAGTATTCTCTTTTATTTATTTTTACTTAATTTCTCATATAGCCTTTTTGGTGTTTTGGAAATGGCAAGAGAAAAGCAAACCAAAATAAAATAATCAAACAAGCCCCTCAGTATATCTTACTGATAATAGAAAATATTCAGGCTAAACTTGTAGCAAGTATGTCTTTTGAATAAAAGAAAACCAATACTGTAGGTTCTCAGCCTAAAAGAAAGTCCAGTTTATTCTGCAGTATGCAAATGTCATGTCTTCTGTGTGAATGTTTTACCTCAGTGGCTGCTGCGATCGAGGTTGGAGGCTCTGCCTATGATTTAGGTTGTAATTTTATTTGTGGAAATAAGCCAATCAGGGAGCTCCGACTGTCTTAGCGATGAGGTGATCAATAGCCCATTACTGGATAGAACAGCGGCTACAGGAAGCGCATTGAAGATTTTAATGCATGAATTATGCATGCCCTGCTCATTCTTTAGTCTCCACACAGAATGACAGGGTTTGTGAAGTCGCCTCAGATAGTTTCTTGCATTAAGTGACTGCAGTGAAATGCTTAATATTTTCAGGCATAGAAGCAGCATTGAGTAGGGCCAGCCGAATTTGGAAGATGTAAATCCCCAGCTCGCAGCACAGAATGCTTTATTTGAAAGTATTGCTATGTAGAGAGAGCCAGCTTTGCAGTCATCTAACCTGTTCTCCCCAGAAGGTTGGCTGAAGGATGGGAGCGTCTGTGCCTGTCTCTGAGGTCACAGCTTGAAGTCCTTTTAACTTGCCTTCTGCTGCAGGAGAGAGGTGGATTGTGGCATAACTGTCGTTGCCTTTATTCAGATGGATAATTTGCAATAGATATTATACCCAGAACGGCAGATAATTCAACATATGAGGTAAGTCCAAGATTTTTCTCTAGGTTAGGTAATTGTCAACTAGAATGTGCTGAGTTGGGATAATGGTGATGCGGTAATAGTAAGGTTGACTCAGACCTCAGTATTGTAATGCAGCGCAACAGCAGGGCTCTCAATTGTTATGTTAATTGAAAGGTGACTTTATTTTATGTTGGCCAGTATTGGACCAAAGAGTATTTTATTCTGTGTGCAAAAGCTTTTCAAGAACGCACAGGAAGCATAGACTTGTGCCTTGAATAGATGGAAGACTGCAAACTGGGGAGGGGCAGCAGGGAGAGTGAGCTGAATCCATGAGTGGAAATTACCTCCTGGTGGAGAAGTTTTAGCAGGGCTGTGGCATTGCTTTGGCTCACATTACTTCCTTAATGTCAGCGTTTTCACACTCTAGTAAAAGATGATAATCAAAGCCCAAAATGCTCAATCCTTCTTTCAGAAGCAGAAGAAAGCACTGAGGTAGTCATACTCAAATAGTGTGTTGCATACAAATTGAGCAGATGGAATTAAAGCAATTGGGAATAGCGTGTCCTTGAGGAAAGACCTTGTTGTCAGAAACAAAACAGTTGAACTTTTACATATGATGGCTTTGTTTTGCTTTTCCTCCTGTCAAGAGTGCCTTATTCCAAAAGGTAATGGAAAGATGGCATATTGTGAAATTTACTTTAAGAAAAAAGAATTTAATTTCTTACTTGGTGTTTTAAAAATTAAGCTTATACAATTGTGGAACCTACTACATAATAGCCAGATAAAATTTGTAAGAGACTGCAAATATGAAAATATAGTACTATTTGACAAAATTGGTCAGATGTCTTTGTGAATTAAAGCTACTTGCTTAAATATCCTGGCAAATAATAATTATGCAGATATGATGTTCAGTATGTTATGAATTTCTGAGCATCTCTTTTGGGTACAAAAATAGCATTAGCAAATGTTCAGTAAGTGACTCTCTATATAAAATTCTTTAAAGATGCTTTTCAATAGTAAATGTACATTGTTAGTGACTCCACACACATATACTATAATACATAATTTATAAAATATTATATATAATAGGTATGGATATCTACTTCCTTGAGTATGTTTGTTGATACTAAGTTTTGAAAGTATATTTACTAAGTCATCCATCAGTAACCATTCATAGACAAGGCTAAGTATGTTTTGTAAAAAGTGTAGCATGTTACTTAAAAACAAAGGAAGAAATACGGAGCCATGATAAGAGTACCAGAACACCACTTCCCAAGCACTTCAGAGTGTACTTCAATTCTGCTAGTGTTGCTACATCACTTGGGTTTCCTGTGAACTGCCTGGTGGTGCTGTGGTACAGGCAGGACTTCCAGCATTGTCTCATGTCTTTAAGCTTTCAAAGCTTCTTAGGTATTTCAGGAAACTCATACCTAGAGTTTTTCCTTAGAGAGGGGAAGCAAGGAGGGAGAAGTAGCAACCTATGTATCTTCCAGGTCTCCTGATGCTGAGTCACTATGCTCAGTTCTGCTCAAATGCCTCCTGGGTGAGGTGTCCCATTAACAGCTAGTAAAATGGAATCTAGGGGAAAATGAGAAAGAATGGAGGGGGCAGAAATTTAAGGATATTTATTGGCTAATGACACATACTAAATTCTGAGTAATGAGTATAATGACAGTGCTACTTGTTGGATCTGGCTGAAGTGACAGTAGAAGAATAAAAGCTCCTGCTGGGTGACAAGATCATAGCAGTAAAATTAATGGACTGACATGGAGAGATTGTATAAACAGGGATAAGTAAGCACTGCACTGTTCTTATCTAAACCTCTCTGTCTCTTGCTAGTCTCAACCAAGGCCATTAATCCATCTCATTTAAAATCATTGATGGTCAGATAAAGAATTGTTCCTGGATCATGTGAGGGAAGTGTGGAAAGAGGTGTGTTCAGTCCCTTTTTCCCAACTGTAGTTATAATTAATTTCTATAGCCTATCCCTTGGAAGAAATTAACAAGAAATTCATGAGAATTTTCAAATATCAGACTTGATATATGTAAGGTAAAACACCAAAATGAATTTAGTTGGTAATGATTGTGGCAAAGTATAATCATATTAGATATAGTTGGAAAAAAAGACTGAATATATTATAAAAAGATAAAATGCACATAATTTATAGTTGCTACACATTATGTCTCTTAAAATTAGTATGGAAGCATTCTGAAATATCATAATTCACTAATACAAGTATTGACTCTGAGGGGTGTGTCCTTTAGCTATAGCCTCATGCATGTTACACCCATTTATCTCCTCTTATCAGAAGCATGCCTTTAGCCTCATTTTTCATTGTTTCTTAATATCTTTCCTCTCACAAGACAACTCAGTGCAATAAGAAAGCATATGATATGGATCTTGAGAGGTTTTGCTAGGTCCTTTGGTCCTGTGTGTGCCAAAGAGGGTGATGGGCTTGTCCTTTCAATGGGAATAAAGAAGTCAAATATGGGAGGGGCAAAAGGTACAACATACTGTCAGCCAAAATATTTGGTAAAAGTCCTGGAAGAAAGGAGGACCCAGACCCAAAATTTTAAGTGGATCCTGGAAGAAGAATATTCATATAAAGAATGGAAGGAAATTATATGTTCAGGACTGAAACAGAGGGATTGGATGGGCATGGTTGAGAATAAATAAAGTAGGGGTAGGTTATTGAGAAGTTCATTGCCAGAATATCATGTTGTCTTGATTTTATCCCTAATGAGCACTCACCGACATTATTTAATCTCATTGTGGGCAATTAATGCTAAAGAAGCTGTTGACCCCTGAGGCAGATAACTCTCAACATTTCTTTTCAATGGTTATTAATCCTAAATTGGGCCTGGAGCCATAGCACTGTGGCATCCAATCCCCTCAGATCTCAGAAGCTAAGCAGGGCTAGGCCTGGTTAGTACTTGGATGGGAGACTGCCTGGGAACACCACGTGCTGTAGGCTTAGGAAAAGAACCTGGCAATCCACTCCCAAAAACAATCAGCCATTGAAAACCATATGAATAGCAGAGAAGCACAGACAGTAGTGTTTTTTCTGTTGTACATAGGGTCCACTGACTCAATGACACCTAACAACAACAATCCTAAAGTTAAAATTGTATTGATTAATTCTTTTTTTCTGTTTCCTGCTGCTTCGGCTTGCAGACCCTGGAGGGACTGCCCTCCCAGTGTTAACCAGCCACTAGAGTTAGTGAACAACTTGCATTTGAGCGAACTTTTCAAATGCAAAACAACCAGTCCAGAGTCCATAGCTAAACCACCTTCTTTATTCTGGTTCTCACACTCAGGATGACTAACCACTTGCCCTAAACATTCCAAGGACAAGTACCCAATAACTAGTTTCCATGTGCCAGAGCCAGGTGAAAGTATTCAAAGTAGCCAATTCTAAACACCTTCCTGCCTTTCCTGTTCCTCCCTGTGAAAGTCACACAGATCTCTCTCCCTCAGCCCCCTGACCAAACTCCATGCATTTTCCTAGGCTCTGATGAGGTACTGTGTCTCTTTCTCTTAGGATGTATGAGTATAAAACCTATATTTTCAATGGCAGTCATCTTCTTCATATCTGTTGTCTTTATGGACTCTAAATAATAAAACCCCATGTTCAAATGAATGTGAAAAGCATCTTCTTGGTATAATACAAATTAACATGAATAGGAGAATTATAATCCCAGTACTTAGTCTTTTATTTAAAAAAGTGATTGTCTTTTTATTAAACTGAAATCTTAGCTTGAAGGATAAATTCTGAATGAATCTCCTATAAACATGCTTACCTATTTTCAAAGTTGTAGTTGATAAAGAGAGGTTATCTCCTCCAGGAATATGAATGGACAATTAGATGTTTTCAGTCTTATGATAGGATATATAGATCTAAGGTTTTTAATATTTTTTCCATGACCTCCTTAACTTATAGCATGCCATTATCTACTAAATGAAAACAAGCCTCTACTTTGTCAAGCAACTACGTCAATGTTGAGGGAAAACGCTGTCTTTATACTATGTTAGTATCAAAATTTTGAAACTGTAATTACTAATTGCTAGTGTTATTTACATGTTTTGATATCCAGAGGCAACTATAGCACACATCCTAATTAAAAAGTGTTTCTGCTATGTTAAGCTCATAAAATTAAACCAAACACTTGAGAATGTGGTGTCCATGAAAAGATTGCTACTAATCATTGAATGTAAAACTTTGCAACAAGGAACCAAGTACAATTAACCACAGCTAATCAGAATTGGGGGCTGGGATTTAGCTCAGTTGGTAAAGGACCACTCTGCAGTCTCTGAGGTCCCGAGTTTGATTCCCAGCACAGCAAAAATGGGAGAAGGATGTGGCAATCCACTCCCTAGGCAATCCCAAAACAATCAGCTATTGAAAACCCTATGAGGGTCTTCGGATAGGACTCGACTCGAGGGCACCTAACAGGAACAACAACTATTTGGGTTAGGATTTAGCTCAGTTGGTAGAGTGCTGCTCTGCAGTCTCTGAGGTCCTGAGTTTGATTCTCAGCACTGCAATAATGGGAGAAGGATGTGGCAATCCATTCCCAAGGCAATCCTGAAACAGTCAGCCATTGAAAACCCTATAAGGGTCGCTATGAGTTGGTCAGGACTTGATGGCACACAACAACAACAATAAGAATTGGGTGATACAAAAAGTAGAACTTTGAAGAACACACAGCAAAAAACATTACTTATATCTTTCTGAGATGTAGTCCATTATTTCAAGACACCATTGCTAAAGGAAGTTAAGAACAGTAAATGACTTAAAGGCATAGAAGAGTTTAAATATTAAATATATGTTTGGTACTTATGCCTTTTTAACCTCCCTTTCTACTCCAAGGTAATAACTGTTATTGCAATCGCCATAGCCCTTTAAGAAATAAACTTTTGATAAGCTTAAGTACAAAATTGGCCATGATTTAGTTTGGGAATATGTTAGAAAAGATACTAGTCATGATGGCAGATGGAAGGGCAGCGAGGTAGGTGGCGGGGAGGGAAGCTGGAGGCGGAGCCGTGCCAGAAAGAACATGAGAATTTAACCAGATGGAAGATGATGTATTAGTTGGCAAGGAAAGATGCTAGTTGACAAGCAGGAGAATCTATTGAAGAACTGGGTGGGTAGGCAGCCAAGAGGTGAGTCAGATGTATCAGTAATAAGACAAAATAGGTCAGTATGAGAGCACCCAAGTTCCAGAACAAATAGGTAAGAAAGAAAACAACAACAATGTTTCCCTTTACTTGACCCTAGGAAAATGACTTTTATTATAATTTTTTAAAATGTGTTGAAATGATGGTGAACAAAGATCATCTATAGAGGGAAAAATTTTAGTGTGAAATTAAGTGGTACTTACCATTGAGGAAGTTTATTCTGTAAAATTATCAGACGCATACAGTTAACTTTATTGCCTAGATTTTTGTTTTCAATAATTTGAGTTTTGGCCCTTACTACAATAATATACCTGGATCTGATTAGAAATTAATACTGAAATAAAATGAAGGTAGAGAATAAGAACTTTAGTCCTTATGAAGAAGAAAATTGATCAAAGGATAGAAAAATCTGAATATAACTAAATTTTTATAACAATGCCTTACATTTTCTTTGTCTATCAAAAGTAACACTAGCACTGTTTCAACTAACAGAAAGAAGATGATTAAAAGGCATTTGGTCCTTCTGCCTTCAGACCATCTTAAATCACTTTATTCTTATTTTTACTTACAAACACTTAGACAATTGTGTAACATAATTAAGCTCCTTTTAACTGACAACCATGATTATGGGTTGATATAAAAGTGCTATGCACAATAATATTTGTAGGAGGGGCTTGACACTGATTGAGGTTCAAATACATGAATTCTAAGTGGAAATGATATTTCCATTTGCTACAAATATAAACTTACAAATAACATTATCATGTATCATATTATATATGTTATATATAATATGTGTTATAATATACATTACATAATATATAGTATGTAATAATATATTATATATTATAATAATTATATATATATATGTGCTGGAGCAGTTACCTTAAGCTAAGTAACCATTTATGGAGAGTCCTACACATATGTCAGGCATTATGCAAGATTTTTTTTACAACAGTTTTTCCTGATGTAAGCATCTCTTGCCATGGTATTTTCATTTGCATGATATGGTTGTGAAAGCTGAACATTGAATAAGTGAAACAGGAGAAGAATTGATGCTTTTGAATTATGATACTGAAGACAAATATTGACTGTACCAAGGAGTTCCAAAAGAACCAACAGATCTGTCCTAGAAGAAGTATAACCAGAGTGCTCCTTGCAAGCAAGGATGGCTATACTGAGTCTGACATATTTTGGATATGTTGTTAGTAGGGACCAATCCCTGGAGAAGGACATTATGTTTGGAGAGTGATAGGTCAATGAAAAAAAAGAAGACCCTCAACTAGACAGATTGACACAGTGTCTGCAACAATGGGCTTGAATTTAAAAAAGATTAGGTACCTGGCACAGAATCGGGGAGTGTTTCATCCAACTATGAACTGGACCTGATTCAATAGCACCTAACAACAACATGCCAGAATTTGAGGATAAACAAGGATGAACAAAATATGATCACTTCTTTCAGAGTTTATATTCTAGTGGAAAAACCAGATTTATATATACCAGACACTAAGACTAAGTTTAAGACTTACACTAAGACTGGTACACTAAGACTAAGTGTAACAGACTAAGGTACAGTTTGGGCTAGAATTTAGCTCAGTTGGCAGAGTGCAGTTCTGCACTTTCTGAGCCCCTGGGTTTGAACCCCAGCACCACAAGTACAGGAGAAGGACCTGGCAGCCCACTCCCAAAATAATCCGCAAATAATCTGCCATTGAAAATCATATGAATAGCAGAGAAGCACTGACATAGTACCGGACATAACACAGTATAGGGGAGTGTTTTGTTCTGTTGTACGTAGGATCATTATGAGTCATACCTGACTCAATGGCACCTGACAACAAGAAGAAGGTAAAATTTAATACATGCAATGGTAAAATTTAATACATGCAATGTGTATACCTTTCTTCCTAATTATAAATGTCTTTGGATTAGAGAACACACTAATTTATTAATTCATCAAGTATTTATTAAGACCTTTTTCTGTACAATGGCTATATAAAGGAATGTATGTCCCCTGTTGTCATGGACTAAACAAGTCTATTGAAAAACAGATAAGGGCAAAGCTCAGTAGACAAAGACAACTCAAAAATATATGCCCCAGTTACAATGAGTGCATATGAATCAATACTAATCAAAATTAGGGGAGAGCTTCAAGGATAACTTCCTCAATGAGGCAGGTAAAAGATAAGTAAAACAGTTTAAGATATTTATTTAAAGGTGTACTCATTGTAGTTACTGGAATAAATGCTACTGACTATAAAAATAGAGGTTTACACTAAAAAAGATACATAATTGCTGAGTATAACTTGAAAGGAAACAAATTATGTTTGGGGTTGAAATCATTCTTAACTGCATTATCACTTAATCTTCTCTAGAAGACCCATGAGATTCTCACTCTAAAGAAGAGGAAACTGAGATCTGGAGGTTACATTGTTGCTAAAACTTTAGATTCAGGACTAAGAGATTGAAGTTTCTCTTCTGTATCCCCACAGTTTTGCTAAAGTTCTTTCACACTGTGCAGAAACCTTCAAATGTCCATGCATTTATCTATTCAATTATATTTTGGATCCCTTATATTCATAGCTTTATTTATCCTCCTTTCATTCTTAACTAAGATTGATATAATGGAACCAGGACAAAATTACAAATTAATATTTATTAAGATCTTTTTAATTAGGAGAAAGTCAAGTATGATTTGAAGAAATACATGATCCGTAAGCAAAATATAAGTTTAAGAACATGGATTACTTTGCTCAGGTATGGACAATTTTACTGAGATAAATAACAAAATGCCACATGAGGAAATACATAAACTTTACAAGATGTCTGATGTGTGCATGGAGTTAAAATAGCACTAAGTCACTTGACATGATATCTAATTATTGTTGTTGTTGTTGTTAGGTGCCGTCAAGTTGGTATCCGACTCATAGTGACCCTCTGTAGAACAGGGGAAACACTATTGTCAGTGTTTCTCTGCTGTGCATAGGGTTTTCAATGGTAGACTGATTTTTGGGAGGGGGTTGCCAGGTCCTTCTCCCAAGCCTACAGCTTCTGGTGTTCCCAGGCGGCCTCCCATCCAGGTACTAACCAGGCCCGACCCTGCTTAGCTTCTGAGATCTGACGGGTTTGGATGCCATAGGACTATGGCTGCAGGCATTTAATTATTAGTTCTCTTAAAATATGTATTACTAACAAGAATAATTTTAAATATCTTTCCCTGAAGAGATGCTTGAAGGTCTTTTTCCCCCATTCCATCTCAGGAAAAAAAAAATTAACCACAGAAATCTCCTATATACAATTGAAGTGTAAAAAAGTCATGGGTACTACTTTGTTCATCATTGTATTCCCAGTGTCTTGCACAGCACCTTGAAGATAGTGGTTGTTGTTGTTGTTAGGTGCCATTGAGTCATATCTGACTCATAGCGACCCTTATAGGGTTTTAATGGCTGATTTTTTCGGGATTGCCTTGGGAATGGGTTGCCATGTCCTTCTCCCATTTCTGTGGTGCTGGGAATCGAACTTGGGACCTCACAGACTGCAGAGCAGCGTTCTACCAACTGAGCTAACTCCCAGCCCGAAGATAGTTGTAGGTGTTCCATAATACATGTTGAATAAATGTATGAATTAGTGTTATCACATTTAATTCTAAAACATTATCATTTAAGTCACATCATCAAATTAACAGACTTTGGGGACTCATTATGAGTCAAATGTACTTATCAAATATGAGAGGAATCCTGTAATAGTGATTTTTTTCGATGACAAAAATCTACCTTGAATAGTTTAAATAAGAGGGATTTATTAGAAGGATGTAGTGTCACATAATTGAGGGCTATACAAGCAAATATTGAGAAGGGTAAGGTTAGGGTATAGCTGGATCTATATGCACCTGTAAGACTTGACCACATCCACAATATCAGTCTCTTGAATGTAGGCTTCAATCTCAATGAGGATCAAATTCACTATACCTTAGGAAACCAAGGTTTAAACATCTACTTATCTTCCAGCAGCTCCTCTACCAGTGAGTATATTTTGTAATAGTGTTTTTATTTTTGAACAAAAATTACATTATAAAGGCCCAGTTCTGATGATTAGACTGAACATAAAGTTTTTGTTGATTTGAAAATTAAAATATTTGGTTTAAAACTTGAGAAGATATTCTGTCTAATAAAGGTACTGTGGGTATTTTAATAAAAGATTATGTCTTGAGAAGAAATTAATGAATATTAAAGATAAAAGTAATTAAATATTTTATGTATTATATATTTATATATTTATGTATGTATGTATTTTATTTTTATAATTAATTAGTTAACGTATGTATGTTTAGTACAGGGTGGTTTAATCCAAGGTATTATGCATTCTTTTGCTAGAATTCTACCTCTGAGCTTTACCCCCAGCCCACTTTTTACCTTTTTATTTTAAGGCAAGTTCTCCTTAAATTATACAGGCTCCCTCTGGCCTCGAACTTGTGATCCTCCTATCTCAGCCTCCTGAATATCTGGGATTACAGATGTATGCCACTGTACCTGGCAGTTAAAATATTTTAAATTATTTTAAATAATATTCACCGTGTTTTCAGTCTCCATAAGAATTATATTATTGTGCTTTGCTATTAATGCTGTATATCCAGCATTTAGTACAGTGCTTGATATATTGTAAAATACTGGTAAATATTTGCTATTAGTGATAAATAAGATCTTCTTGATGTACATAATTCATATAATAGTTTTAGTGAAATGGACTATAATGAGGGTATATCAAATATAAGAAAATATTTATAATACCAATGAATATATTCCCTATTATGACCTACTCATTTAAAAGCAAATTGTATGATACAAAGTGTTTAGAAGTAAATAACCTGCAAGGTAAGCAGAGATCTAGACCAAAAAAAAAAAAATGTATCTGATAAATCTGGGTTTGTATCATGTTCTTAACATGATTTAAAACACTGTTTCTTTGGAATTTATTGAAGATGTTAAATACATGGGGAGTTCTGGAGAGGAGAAGAACTAATTAGAAACAATAATAAAGATATTGAGAAAAGTGGTTATCTGTGCCAGAATACTCAGCCAGAAGAAAACATGTCCCAGTATTTACGTAGATGTGTTTGGATGAGATCTTTACAGGAGAGCATGAAGCCAGATATTCCGGATTTTAAAACAAATGCCATATTTTAATCATTTTGGTAGGATAAAAAAATTCTTTGGCACAATAATTGTTTCAAAGTTTTTAAATACAAGAATACCCACACATATGGTTATTTTCTTTCTGTCCTCTCTATTGCAGGAGGAGGTAGCTCTCGTCTATGGATATATGAATGCTTTTAGACAGAGCCCTCCTTTAAGTTGAACTTAGATTTATTATTGGCAATCAAGGAATCAGATTATTAAGAATCAGTCTCTAGTCCTTCACTGAGATATAAAATGAAATCTTACAGTTGGAAGGGGGTAGCATAAAAATTGAGCCTAATCTTTGATTTTACATGTGGAAACTGAATTTCTGACAACCAACCATTACTCTTGAAGGCTCTACCATGTAGACAGATCCATGGAATGAAAACTAAGTTTGGAAGATACATAGTTGAAAATTCAATAACAGTGTAAAAATTCTAGTGTTTTTTTCCTTAATTATAGAATTCTTATTTCAGTTTTAAGGTTCTTCATGCAATTACATTCTAAGTTTAAGGGAAAATGTTCTTTAGTGAATTATTTTGCTTTTCTATAAACTATCTATTTCAAAAAGCTTTCTTAGAAAGCAAAGGAAACTTCAATGAAAGAAAATTATTCATCTGATTCAAAAACCCATAGACTTCCTAGATCTTAACCATAGAAGTATAATATTGGAAAGAGGAACCCATTGAGACATGCTCAGCTTTAGTATCAATGTAATTCTTTAAAAGAAATAAGCAAGAATAAGTGTATGAAATGTAAAATGCATCTTGTATAAATCTCCACTTCTCATATGGAAGACTGATAGGGAAAAAATTAGCTCATTGTGTATTAAATTGGCCCATCAAAATGTGGATTTGTGAGTAGAAAAATTATGAAAATAATATTAGCTAGCATTTGGGTAAAGTAAGAATAAAAATGAATTTAATTTGTTAAATTCACTTAATCTGTTCTCACCCATTTCAGAGCAAAATTGCTTTGATAAGTGTATTTCATTGACAAAACAAGCCACTATTTAAGAGAGAAATGTATACACCACCATTTATTCATTTTGTACTTTCTACTGACTGCTGTGATGTTTTGAAAATTTATTTTAATTTTATCATTGTAGTAACTCATTAAATATTTTGTTTAGAATATGCATTCTACATATATGATTAGTTATATAAAAATAATTTATTCTTTCCCATTAATAGACGGTTTCATTATTACTTATGGGATAAATTACAAAGAAATAGAGTCCCTCTCTTTACTTATGATTGGCATTAAGAATGGAGTATATAATTTTGGGCTATAAAGAAACATATCAGAAATATATAATACTGGAATTGAAATTAAATATTCCTCATAGGCTGTGAAAGTCTACAGCCGTACCACCTTGGCATCCAATCCCGTGTTATAAGCAGGGTCATGCCTGGTTAGTCCTTTGAAACCATATGGGAATACCAGGAGCTGTAGGTTTGGGAGAAGAAACCTGGCAGCCCACTCCCAAAAAACAATCAGCCATTGAAAACCTTATGAATAGCAGAGAAGCACCGACAATAGTGGTGGGCACAGCACAGTGCTGGATGGTGTTTCATTCTGTTGTATATAGGGTCACTATGAGGCAGACCAAACTCAACTCCATCTAAGAACAAAAGACCTTAAAAAGGATTACACATAGATTGAGTTAATTTGGGGAAGCAAATCCTGTGATGTCTTTTAAGTGTAATCTGAAATGAATCAAGTTATAAGTGGTAGAGGAAATTAACAACAACACTGCAGTTGTTAGGTGCTGTGGAGTTGGGTCGGACTCATATTGACCCTATGTACAACAGAACAAAAAAAAAATAACTAACACTCTGCCATGCACATGATCTTTTTATATTTGAGACCATTGTTGCCATCACTGTGTTTCTCATCATTTTGAGTCATGCCACATCAGCAAAGGGAGGTCCCAGGGGTTTTACTCCATTCCGGTCATTAAAATTGACTCTACTCTGAGGAGGCAATTCTTTCCCAGTGTCTTTTGAATGCCTTCTAGTCTAGAGGCTCATTTTCTGGCACTGTGTTTGACAGTGCGTCTCTGCTATTTTATAGGGTTTTCAATGGGTAATTGTTTTGGAAGGGAGCTGCTGGGTCCTTCTCCCTAGTCTGTCTTAGCTTGGAAGCTCAGCTGAAGTCTGTCCACTATTAGTGGCTCAGCCAGTGTCTGGAATACTGGTGGCATAGATTTTAACATCACAGCAACATGCAAGCCCCCACAGCACGACAAGCAATGGCACTGTAGTGTTGTTGTTGTTGTTGTTGTTGTTGTTGTTGTTAGATGTTGTCGAGTCAGGTCTCACTCTTAGCAACCCTTTGTACAACAGAATGAAACACTCCCTAACACTGTGCCATGCCCAGCACGATGTCAGCACTCCTCTATTTATAGGGTTTCAATGGCTGAATGTTTTGGGATTGTTTCGAGAGTGGATTGCCAACTCCTTCCATTTTTGTGCTCCTGGGGATCAAACTCTGGGCCTCGGAGAGCACAGAGCAGTATTCTACCAACTGAGCTAAATCCTAACCTGACACTGCAGTGGAAGTTAGAAAAATAATAAAGTCTTATGGATAATAGATGTGAAAGGGACTGAGCAAATCCAAGAGAAATTAAGGAAAGAAGGAGAAAATAAAAGGAAAGGAAAGGGAAAAGAAAAAGAAAGAGAAAAGAAGAGAAAGGATAATAGGGATTGAGTGTAAGCATACTGAGAACCCAAGTGCTTCCATGAAGTCTTGGCATCACATGCTTTCCTCCTCTGCATCATCACCCTGTATCTGTAGCAAGGCACTTTGAACAAGACAACCATTCCTTTCATTTTTTAACATGTATATTTCAGAGGGGAAACAACAACAGTAATAACAACAACAACTTAAAAAAACAAAACAAAACAAAAAACCCCTGAATTCATTAGTAGTTATTCTTCTTTTAATTGTGTCCATTTCAAACACTGTGCTATCTCTTTATGCCAATTAAAACTGTGAAGTGGGCGAGGCACAGTGGCTCACGCCTATAATCCCAGGGACTCTGGAGACGGAGGCAGGAGGATCACAAGTTCCAGACCAGAGGTAGTCTGCATAATTTGGAGAGACCTAGTCTCAAAAAGGAAAAAAAAAAAAAAAAAAAAAAAGGGCTGAGGGTGCAGCTCAGTGGTACAGCACTTACAAAGCATCCAGGAAAGAGGCCCTGGGTTCAACCTCCAGTACTGCCAAAAAAAAAAAACACGTGAACATTATCTGAATTTTCATGTTTTCAAAGATCTTTAGGGAAAAGTTTTTAAAAACAGTGAATTTATAACATAGATAGCAATTAAAAATATCTTACATCTTATGTCACAAACACTCAAATAGTGATACCCAACATGAAGGACTAAGTTATTTTTCTAGCACTTCTAACCTTTATCCATATTTTGTAGTAGAAACCAGTGAGCATAAGACCTTGACAGAATGAATTTTCAGGATGAGATTTTGCACTTGAATTAATGCAAGAATCCATGTAAGAAGAGTGTGCCCAATATTCTTTTAATTTTTTTCTTTTAATTTATTATTTTCCCCAGTTTCGTGTGTCTTAATGTTGGGTCCCCAGCTGGTGGTGCTATTTGTAGAGGCGATGGCTCTCCCAAAAGTCAATCTGCCATTGAAAACCCTATGAACAGCAGAGAAGCACTGACAATCGTGTTTCCCCTGTTGTACAGAGGGTCGCTATGAGTTGGATACCGACTCCACAGCACCTAACAACAACAACAACAACAATGGAACTTTGTGAGGTGGGATTCTAGCTTTGCCAAAGAGGCTCCGTGGGTGTGGGCCTATGGAGTTTGTACTGGACCTGGGGTTCCTGTTACACTCTTTGCTCCCTGTGCCCGATTGGCCATGATATGAGCTTGTCTATACAGGCCCTGTTGCTGTTACACCTACCCTTCTGCCATTATGGACTGTGATCCTCTAACCACGAGGCCCCCAAAAATATTTCTTTCCATAAGTTTGCTTCAGTTGGTTTCTCTGCCACAGTGATGTACCAGCTTACTAATACACTTTGTACAAACTCAAAATCCTTCTTACATTTATTCAGTAGTAAGAAAATGCTTAATTTTATTAAAACTATTGTTTTACTGGATGAGAACTATATTATTTATTGCTTATTTTTTTCTTTTTTTTTTCAATCTTTGGCAGGTAGACATAGATAAATTTTCTGTTCAATTAATAGACACTGTGGAAATGTGCCCATGTGCCTATACTAGGCTACTTGGTTTGTTATAGCCTTTATTCCACTGTTTAAAGCCTTTTAAACTATGTAAGATGCCACATTTTGTTTTGGAAGTATCAATCTGTATATATGATGAAAAAATTAAAAGTTAAATAATTTATGAATTAGCATCTAGACTCTTACCTGTTTTGAAGGAGTCTACAAATTCAAATGCTATTTTGGAATTTATGATAAATGGTAATCCTACCACACCTAGTTCTTTGTAAAAGAGATACAGATATAGTCAAAGTGAAGGATATTTCAAGAAGACTTTTTGGATTAAATTATTTTTTCAAGGCTTTTGAAGGATTTTTGTTATATGTCTGACACCTCAAAAGAATACTTAGCCTTTAGGTCATCTCAAAGATGAAACCCCTATTGAGATTATTTTGTACTGAGTTATATGCGATGGCTTTATAGTTCAGACAGAATCTAGAGCATAAGCTTCTTTTGTTTTAACTAAAGAAAAAGAGAGGAGAGACATGTTATAAGGAGAAACATCATTTTTTTCTCTACGAATTGCCTCCTAAACAAAATAATCAAATACAATATAGAAATGTCATATGATAGTGTTTGTGATAGGTCAGTATTACTAAAGTATTGAGGGCTCCAAAGAAAATGTCTCTGCTCAGTTAGAAGGATCAATAAATATTGGTGTGGTGGGATCATCAAACACTAGCCTTACTAAGGACCAGAAAACATGAATTTAGTCCCTTGAAATTTTAGACAAATGACTTAATCTCTCTAAACTTTAGGTTGCTAAATTTTAAAATGAGGATTAGTAATAGCTGAATTTGTTAATTTTCAAAGTGCTTGTAAAGTGTAAATGAAACATTCATGGAACTGCTTATAATAGTTGCACATCTAAAAAAGGTATAAACATTTGGTCAGAATGTAAATTTGTACAACAATTATGGAAAACAGACGGGAGATTTCATAAACTAAAAATAGGACTACAATATGATACAACAATCCCACTAGTGGGCACAGAGCCAAAGTAGATTAAATCTTTATACTAAAAAAATACTTGTACCCCTGGGGTTTATTACAGCATGATTCATAATAGCCAAAATATGGAATCAACTCAGATGCCCCTGAGCAGATGAATGCCTAAAAAAAAAGTTGTGTATTTCCACAATGAAACCCTGTCATTTGAAACAACATAGATAGAACTGGAGAACATTATGTTGAGTGAAACTAGCCAGACACAGAAAGACTGATGCTCTATATTCTCACATATGTATGGAGACCAGTAAGTCAACCTTGCAGAAGTGGAATAATAAAGACTAGATATGGAGAAGGGTAAGATGGAGGGGGGATGTATAATAATTAAGAGGAACATTTAGGGACAGGGAGGTTGCTGGAGGGGGAGAGGAAAAAGTGAAGAGAGACTTTGGGTAGAAGGAATGTGGATAGTCATGGATCAGTGCATGATGTATACATGTATGGAATTATCACAGTGAACCCCATTAATTTTGTATAAGTAATATGTGTCAAGAAGCAGGTGAATATGATCAAAGTACATTATGTACATGGGCAGGACATAACATGGCAGAATATAACAAAACCCTATAGTTTTCATAGTTAACATACACTAATAAAATGTTAATATCTTTTTTTTCAAAAAGATATAAAGAACAAAAGTAAATTTAACCTTAATAACCAATAAAGCCTACACTCTTGGTTGCAAAGATTGATTTTACATTGTATATATATTATAATTGTATATACATTTTTAGGCCACCCCTGATATGTATGTATGTATGTATGGGTACACACATGCACACACATACATACACACACACACACACACACACACACACACACACATATACACACCCACATCTTAGGGGTGGTCCAAAAATGTATACACATAACTTGTATTCTTTTGTTATCAGTACATAATTGAGTATTACAATTTTAATATGTTTTTCCTTTCTTAAAACGTATATACATTTTTGGTACTCTCCCCACCCCTGTGTGTGTGTGTGTGTCTATGTGTGTGTGTGAAATTATTCAGGGAAAATAAAACATAAACAAATGTTAAAAATGCATTAATGACTGACCTCAAAACAAGTTTATTGTAGATTAGAAGTCATAGCTAATCTCTCAACAGTCACTGCAAAAACTAACTCATGACCATGCTCCAATCTGATGTATCCTCTGATTCCATAAACAACAATATTGGGGGGCTCGGATTTACTAAGAGAAATAAAGATAACTGGGGTAGACATGATTTATTACCCAGCTATCTGAAGAATTTCTACTAAGGAGATGGGTTCTCCATGAAATATGGAATGCTAGCAATACTTTCTTAATATTTGCCCAGTAATTACTAATATTTAATAGTGATTTGTACTAAGTAAATATTTTTCAAACCATTTCTAGGTGACGTCATATTTCACCAAAGCAAAACAGATTCAAATTGGGAGAAGCCTATCTATTTTTTCCCTACATACTTTATTAGTGAGATATATTTTAAAGAATTATGAATGAACACATCAAGTCCATGTTGTTGTAGTTGTCAGGTGCCTTTGAGTTGGTGTCTGACTCACAGGGACCCTACCTACAATAGGTGACACACTATTGTCAGTGCTTCTCTGGTATTCCTAGGATTTTGAATGGCTGATTGATTTTGGGGAGTGGGTTGCTAGTCCTTCTCCCAAGCCTACAGCACCTGGGCTTCCCAGGTGGTCTCCCATCCAAGTACTCACCAGGCCTGACCCTACTTAGCTTCCAAGATGGGACAACACAGTGCTATGGCTGCAGGCTTTGTCAAGTTAGTTCTATTTAAATTTAAGTTGTGGGGGGTGGTTTTGCCATGGTGGTTGTTCATTTCATATTTTTGTAAAAACTATCACCTTGCAGTTATGTAGCTTGAAGCTTCTAAGGACTTGACCAGAATTATTTTTTTTCTCTTAAATTTTTATAAAAGGGGTCTAAGTTTATTCTCTACTTTCAGTTGTAACATTAGATGCATGCCGAAGGCCTGCAGGGTTATCCGGGGAGACTTGTGGTAAAAGAAATGAGCAATTACTGAAATCTCTATTCCTTTATGTATCATAAAACAAAATGAAATTGTTAAAGCCTCTAGTCTCTTAATCATTCTTTGTATTTTTTAAATGCTTTCAGAAGATGCAGACACAGCCTGAATCTCTTATTGTTTCTCTTTCAGCTGACATAATCAAAATTATCCAATGATATTAGAATATGAGGTAGTTTGAGTAGACTGCATGCTGAGATAAATAAGTACAGTGTCTTTTGTATTCCTCATCTTTCCATGAGATAAGAGTTGGTGCAGATAAATACCAACTGATATAAGAGGTTTGATTTATTAATTTTTAATTGTTATTAGAAGTTGTGAATAAGGCTATTTACTCATTTTGCATTATTTCTGTCCTGAATCTAAACCAATTATGAACTATCCAGTCTTGTTTTATTTTATTTTTTTTTTTCATTTTTAGGTTTAAAATACCATTTGTTTGGCATTTTGGAGTTTAAAATACTATTTGACATAAAATGAACTCAGTGGGTTTTGTCCATCCAATTGTTTTGAACGGGAAGTTTTTTTAACCCAGATAACCTTCAGAATTTAGGACGTATTCCTTCTGGAATTTTTATTGGGATTGTATTTACTATGCTGTGAATCATTGATTTGTTACAAAGCTTTTTCCAAACATTTTGAGTAAATGAATACTGATGGAAATGGGGGATCTTTAAATTGAGCTCTTAGTGAAATGTCTTAACAGAGTTCCTATGTTCCTTGAGTGTCAAAACACACTTTAGTAAAGAAAGACGCCTAGAAGTAGTTGTGACTCTGTCTTTATTTTGTATATACTTTTTCCTTTTTCTCTTTACTTTTTATTCTCCTTTTTTGCAGTGCATTGGAGATGCAAGCCCTATTTTTTTTAATTACATGCATACAGGCTTCCATGTGTACATGTTTATGTGCTTTAAATCAGATTTCACAAAGAAGTAGGTACTCTGTAAACTATACAGTCAGAAAAGAAGACTCATTCATATTTTGTGAATCTCCTGGGCCATGTCTTTCAGTCATTCTTAGCCTCTCTGGGGTAGTCTTGCTAGAAAGTTAAATGCTCAGTCTTGTTAAGTAAAGTTGTATCTACAAAGTTATTATATACATATTTTATCTTCTCCTTATAAGTCCTCAGAAGTACTAGAGATTTGTATGAAAGAAATTTTTCTGACTATTTTATAGATGAGGAAAGAGAAGTTGGGTTCGTAAGCATCAGATGGTTGATCAGCATTGCACATTTCTTTTTGGCCAGCTCAGTCTGGAACCACCTCCCTTTCTGGTACAAGGTGTGACTGTAGCTCTCAGTCTAGTCTTTTCTTATCAGATTTACTAGATACCATTAATTTATCCAAACATGTTATTAATATTTTAAGAATTATATGTGTTTTCTTTGTTTAGCACCTCATTCTCTCAATTCTAAATGGCGCATTTCCCCTTATTTTAGTGTTTTCAAAATTTAGATGCTACTAAAATAAATGTCACAATGATCTTCTTTTTTCAAGATCTGAAATTAAATTGATGAAACAGATGATATAGAACTGAGGCAGCACAATTTTTTGTTCCATCCTGATGTCTAGGAAACTTATTACATGTCTTTGAATTCTTTTCTCCCCTACCTTTGATAAAAATCTCTGCTTTGTGAAGAAATTTTATACACTTTAAGGTCAGTTCATTATTTTGGTTCTTACAATTCTCAAAGCACTGGAAAAACATCCTTTAT
This sequence comes from Pedetes capensis, assembly GCA_007922755.1. Classification (NCBI taxonomy): domain Eukaryota; kingdom Metazoa; phylum Chordata; class Mammalia; order Rodentia; family Pedetidae; genus Pedetes; species Pedetes capensis. The sequence goes on from VMDO01018938.1 coordinate 25,661, forward strand.
TAATTTTCATAATCTTCCAGATCTGTTTTTTAAGTCACTCAATTTTCTTCCATAAAGTATTCTTCACTGTAGTTTTCTTTTTGAGAGAATTTCGGCCAATATCTGTTAGATTTTAAATGATCTTGCTATCAACATTTTTCAATAATGACTTGTCGGAATGTGTTTCTTTAAGGTGTTAGCATAAACATTATCATGTCTTCAAATTTGTTTGGATTCCATGACATCTTCTCAGTACTTTTTCTACGTAGTAGGGAAAATATTTAAGAAATTGAGTTTAGAATTTCTTATTCATCTTTTCTGACTTTATTTTGGTTTTGCTACCAGGAATGACAGGACTTGAGCAAAGTGAAATCAGTATTGAAAAAAATGAAAAGTTAGAAACACTTGACTTTAAGAGCAAGGGAAAAAGTAGATGCAAAAAGCCTTCCAAAGGATTATGTTCAAAGAGCTATGGTGGACAAGACCTCAGCACTGGAGTTCAAATTCAAGGAATGGATCGATTTTTTTGTGGACAAACTGACGTATTAAACAGGTAACTGAGGCTAGGTCTTATAGAATGGACCTAACTAACATAGTAAACGTAAGTAAAAAACCCAGTTGAGAACTCTATGACATCAAAACTAGTTCCAACAACTAATGAAACAGAAACTACTCATGTTTTCATCATCTTGGTCTGGTTCATTTTATCTATTCAGCATGTATTTATTGAATAGCCATAGTATGTGAGACATTGTCCTCAGTATTGGAGCCCAGGGGTAAATGAGATACACAGCCCATTTTTGTATAGAGTGTGGGGTCCATTGGGAAACTCAGGCAAACAAATAAGTAATGACAATGAAGGACTTAACTTTCATGCTGGGAGTAGTTTTAGCTTCCTTTCCACCTCTACCCACTTTCTTTCCTGCCAATATCTGCCCCACATTTTGTTTAAATACCAGGAAGGTTTTGCAGAAAACTTGAAGAGAGATAATAATGGCTGCAACTAGTAATTTACAACCCCTTTTCCTCTCATATATTTAGGAACTAACATAAATATGCATCATAAATTTAAGTAGTTGCAAAAGATGTAATTTTCCACATTTTATAAATTTTGACATTTAAAAAAATCTCTTATCTCATTCTGAAGTATATCCATTAGAGTCTGGATAATATTGAGATTGGTTATTATCTGTTTAAGATGTGAGAAATCATTCTTGTAGAACTTTAATTTTTTTATGCAGATCTCTTTTCTTTTTAATTCATATCTCCTCTCCATAGAATTTTATCACGATTTTACATATCTTAGTCTCAAAAGTGTTTAATTTCTTATCTTATTTTTTTACTTAGGAAAAAACTAATTTTTTCAATATAAGTGTAAAGGTCTAAGTGTTAATTTTTCTTTTAGAATGGGTTGCTACTAAAATTATAGTTAATGTACAATTGACTAAAATTGCATAACTGCATTTTAAGTTCTGAAAAATATTTTAGTAACAAAAGAAGTACAACTTTATTGGCAATGTATTGCTTAATGTGATGACAGATGGGCTTTTAAATTTTTAATTAATTCCTCCACCTTTGAAAGAATGTTAACTTATTGCCAAAATGAGATGGTATTTGTTATAAATTTTGTTTTATATCTTTGTAGATGACAAGTAAAAAGATGAGAGTAAAGAGTTTAATATAACAGTGCCATTCAGTTATTTTGACTCTTGATCATATGTAAAAGGAATCACAAGTAATCAATCTATTGTCAAAATTTGGCTTTAATAATCTATTACTATTGTTGAGCATACAAAATGGAAATTTTCTGATTTACAAAATAATTCCTTTGGCAGTCATTCACTTTCTGAACAATAATACCAGTATTTCTCAATATGTAAATCAGTTGTCTTATAGTTGGTTGCCCCTGTAAATTTTCCATGCTAAGTCACTGCACTTAAAATTTGAGAGGGGTAGGAAGTATGCATTTCTGTTATAAAATAAGAGGAAAATAACTAGGAAAGGGCAGATTGAAAAGTACAGTCTACATTTCTTCCATAAATGTACCATCAGTTGATTCTTTAATATCTTTCTGAATATAGCTTGGGAAGGGTTTTTGTCTTCTCAGGAGTAGGTACATACCCCTTTGGAGACCAAGTGAGATTAAGGCAGTGACAATGATTAATGAGGAAAAGAAGAAAGACATTAAAAGAAAGAGACCTATATGGTAGGAAAATTCAGTGGACTTTTTAGACGGAGGGCCTGTGAAAAGTTCTAGAATTTGAGAAGAGTGGAGTACAATTTAATTGTTTTCCTAGAGAGTGGAAAATAGCTGATCAGGGAAACATGTAACCATCTGCATGGTGACTGGAACTGATGTTTATAGGGCTGATTTACAAAGTTGTACAATTTTCTCTGTAGTTATCAGCCATGGGGGTGAAGGTGCAGAGAACATAAAAGATTGATGGCTTTTCATTGTTAATTTCAGTAAGTTGGTTTTGAGGAATACAAGATGAATGGGAGTTATTAAGAATGGAAGTGACAAAATGGAAAAATAGCTCAGTTTCTCTGGGTAGGATAAAATAAAAGTATATTCAAATAGAGGAATATGTACTTGGTTGTAAAGGAAGACTTATCTGAGTTTTTCAGGAAAGGAGAACCTGATGAGCCAGAGGCAGGAGGACTGAGAAATCCTGCAAGAAAAACTTTAAGGCAGTGTACACACAAAGGTAACTTGAGAATGGCAAAATGCCTGTCTATTCCTATATGCCCCCACATGTCTGTCAGTTTGCCATACAGTGGGGGCTTCTGTGTTGTGATGAGGCTGAGAGCTCTGCCACTGTAACCTTGCATATGAGCTGTAACCTCGCATATGAGCAAGTTTACCCAAGGTGGACAGGTTTTCAGCTGAGCTTCCAGACTAAGACAGACTAGGAAGTAGGACCTGGCAAGCCACTAGCCATTGAAAACCCTATGGATAGCAAAGAAATACTGTCAGATATAGTGCCAAAAAATGAGGCCCCCAGGTTGGAAGGCACTCAAAAGACTACTGGGGAAGAGTTGCCTCCTCAAAGGAGAGTCTACCGTGATGACAGAAATGTAGTAAAGCCCCAGGATTGCTGATGTGGCACAACTCAAAATGAGGAGAAACAACTGTAAACATCCATTAATAATTGGAACATGGAATGTATGTAGTATGAATCTAGGAAAATTAGAAATCATTAAAAGAGAAATGGAGCACATAAACATTGACATTCTAGGCATCAGTAAGCTAAAATGGACCAGCATAGGCCATTTTGAGTCAGACAAACATATGGTCTACTATGCTGGGAATGACAAACTAAAGAGAAATGGGGTTGCATTCATCATGAAAAAAGACATTTCAAGATCTGTCATGAAATACAATGTTGTCAGTGATAGAATAGTATCCATATGCCTACAAGGAAGGCCAGTTAATATGACTATTATTCAAATTTATGCACCCACCACTAAGGCCACAAATGAAGAAAGGGAAGACTTCTATCAGCTTCTGCAATCTGAAATAGATCAAACATGCAATCAAGACATATTGATAATCACTGGTGAGTGGAATGCAAAGGTTGGAAACAAACAAGAAGGCTCAGTAGTTGGAAAATATGGTCTTGGTGACAAAAACGAAGCTGGAGATCACATGATAGAATTTTGTCAGACCAATGACCTTTTTATTGCAAATACATTTTTTCAGCATCATAAATGGAAACTATACACATGGACTTCACCAGATGGAAATACAGGAATCAAATTGACGACATATGTGGAAAGAGATGATGGAAAAGCTCTGTACAAAATGTCAAAACAAGACCAGGTGCTGACTGTGGATCAGACCATCAACTTCTCATATGCAAGTTCAAAGTGAAGCTGAAGAAAATTAGAATAAGTATATGAGAGCCACAGTATGACCTTGAGTATATCCCACCTGAGTTCAGAGACCACATCAAAAATAGGTTTAATGCATTAGACACAAATGATAGGAGACCAGAAGAGTTTTGGCATGACATAAAAGATATCATTCAAGAAGGAAGCCAAAAGTTCTTAAAAAGACAAGAAAAAAAGAAAAGACCAAATTACATGTCAAAAGAGACACTGGACCTTGCCATGGAATGTCGAGCAGCTAAAGCAAAAGGAAAACATGATGAAATTAAGGAACTAAACAGAAGATTTCATAAGGCAGCTCGAGAAGACAAAAACAAATATTATAATGACATGTGCAAGGAGCTGGAGGCAGAAAGCCAAAAGGGAAGAACACGCTCTGTGTTTCTCAAGCTTAAGGAAGTGAAGAAAAAATTCAAGCCTCGAGTGGCAGTAGTGAAAGATTCTACAGGGAAAATATTAAATGATGCAGGAGACATCAAAAGAGGATGGGAAAAATACACAGAGTCATTATACAAGAAAGAATTGGTAGATGACCAACCATTCCAAGAGGTTGCATATGAAGAGGAACCAATGGTGTTGAAGGATGAACTGGAAGCTGCCTTGAAAGAACTTGCGAAATACAAGGCTCCAGGAATTGATAGGATACCAATAGAGAGGCTTCAACAAACAGATGCAGCACTGGAGGTGTTCACATGTTTATGCCAACAGATTTGGAAAACAGCTACTTGGCCAACTTACTGGAAGAGATCCATATTTGTGCCTATTCCCAAAAAAGGGGATCCAACTGAATGTGCAAACTATCGGACAATATCATTAATATCACACACCAGCAAAATTCTACTAAAGATCATTCAGAAGCGACTGCAGCAGTATATAGATAGGGAATTACTGGAAAATCAAGCAGGATTCAGAAGAGGGCGGGGAACTAGGGACATCATTGCTGATGTCAGGTGGATATTAGCTGAAAGCAGAGAATATCAGAAAGTTGTCTATCTATGTTTTATTGACTATGCAAAGGCATTTGATTGTGTGGATCATAACAAATTATGGATAACACTTTGGAAAATGGGAATACCAGAACACCTAATTGTGCTCATGAGAAATCTGTATGTGAACCAGGAGGCAGTTGTTTGAATAGAATGAGGAAACACCGCGTGCTTTAAAGTTGAGAAAGGTGTGCATCAGGGCTGTATACTTTCACCCTATCTCTTCAATTTATATGCTGAGCAAATAATCCAAGAAGCTGGACTTTATGAGGAAGAACGTGGCATCAAGACTGGAGGAAGACTCATTAACAACCTGCGTTATGCAGATGACACAACTCTGCTTGCTGAAAGTGAAGAGGATTTAAAACATTTACTGATGAAGATCAAAGATCATAGCCTTCAATATGGGTTATGACTAAACATCAACAAAACAAAAATCCTTATGACTGGGTCAGCACACAACTTCACGATAAATGGAGAAAAGATTGAAGTTGTTCAAGATATTGCTTTGCTTAGCTCTATAATCAACACCCGTGGAAGCATCAGTCAAGAAATCAAAAGATGCATTGCTCTAGGAAAAGCTGTAGCAAAAGATCTCTTTAGAGTATTGAAAAGCAAAGATGTCACACTGAAGACAAAGGTGCGTCTGACTCATGCCATGGTATTTTCAGTGGCATCATATGGCTGTGAAAGGTGGACATTGAACAAGAGAGATAGAAAAAGAATTGATGCTTTTGAATTGTGGTGCTGGAGACATCTATTGAATATACCATGGACTGCCAAAAGAACCAACAAACCTGTCCTAGAAGAAGTGCAACCAGAGTGCTCCTTGGAAGGAAGAATGGCCAGACTGCGTCTTACATATTTTGGACATGTAGTCAGGAGAGATCAATCCCTGGAGAAGGACATTATGTTTGGGAGAGTGGCAGGTCAACGCAAAAGAGGAAAACCCTCCACCAGATGGATTGACACAGTGTCTGCAACAATGGGCTTAACCATAAATAAGATCATTTGCCTGGCACAGAATCGGCAAGTGTTTTGATCTGCTGTACATAGGGTTGCTATGAGTTGGACTCGACTCGATGGCACCTAACAACAACAACAATTCCTATATGGCCCTGAATGCTATCAGACTAGAGAGTAGAAAATAGCTGATTTAGCCTAATCTCAACTGCTAAACCAGGTTGGACTTGTTTAGTGTTTGGATGGAAGAAGTCTTGCTCCTGAGAGAGAGAGAGATAGAGAGATAGAGAGAGAGAGAGAAAGACAGAGAGAGAGTGAGAGAGAGATAGAGAGATAGATAGAGAGATAGAGAGAGAGAGAACTTGAAAGCAAAGAAAGTTACTGTAACATTTGAAATAATCAGTGTGAAACCTTATATCAGTCAAGAGACAAAGTCATAAAACTTTCTGAACTTACATCTATCTCTCTAGCTAGCCAGCTAGGTAAATCACTAGCTAATTTATCCCCAAGTTCTTAAAAAGATATACTTTAAATAACTTTATGGTGTATAATGTATAATACACTGAAAATTATATTCTTAGAAATGATTATGGGCTGGGATTTAGCTCAGTTGGTAGAGTGCTGCGCTGCAGTCTCTGAGGTCCCGAGTTCGATTCCCAGCACCGCCAAAATGGGAGAAGGGCCTGGCAATCCACTCCCAAGGCAATTGCGTACAGCCACTGAAAACCCTATGAGGGTCGCTATGAGTGAGATACCAACTCGACAGAACCTAACAACAATAGAAATGATTGTACATATCTTAACAGGAATTTAGATGTGAATTTACAACATGCAAGGCGGTATATATAACCTCAAAGTTATTTTAAAATGTTTGTGGGCAAAGGTTTGGATGACTGCTGAAATGAAATACTGAGAACTAGGAGCAGGTTGAAAGAGGATGGTGTTTATCTGGGTAAAGTATAGTGTTGAATTATGGTGTGGTAGTTTTAGAGACAGAAATTAATGATGAATCTACATAATTTTTCCAAAACAATTAATGATTTTGAGTTTACCAAAGATGTTCACCCAATGAGCAATTCTGAGAGCTTGATAAGTCTATTGAAGATAATAGAGCATGTATGGGAAAGTTATATCTCTTTTAGTGGAAAATAATTTGATTAATTTGTCTTTATTTCATTCTACCTTGAAAGGGTTTATTCACAATAAAAATACCCTATGAACTCTTGGTGAAAGTTGATAAAGAAAGAGACCTGGGGCTAGAAACATTATTATTTCTAAACCATTTACAAGAAATTAATTAGTTGAAAGCAAGTAAGCTGTAAGAACATAGGCCAAATCACTATGTGACTCTGATAGAGAAATGAAATTGCTTACTTTAGAAAATATGAAGTCAGAACTATGAAGCCTTAAATAGTATAAAATTGATTGCAGTAATCCCTTATCCATGGAAGTTACATTCCAAGACCCAGTGGATGCGTGAAATTGTGGGTAGTACTGAAACCCACATATACCATGTTCTTCTTCTTAATGACTTGGGCAAGTAGCATATATAAGGTGCATAGCCTGGATAAAGAGATGCTTTACACCTTAGATGGAGAGAGAGGTTGACACATGAGTTCGTAACACTATTCAGAACAGCACACAATTTAAAACATATGATTTTTTATTTCTGGAATTTTCCATGGAATATTTTTGGACCTGGTTGACCATACATAAATGAGACCATACAGAAAGTGAACTTGAGAATAAGGGAGACTACTGTAATGAAAAATTTCCAAATTCATAAATGCTCGTACTTTCATACAAAGAACTCTGATCTGAAGAACGTTAATCACTGTTACCTTTCAGGCACAAATTAATGAAATCTACAGACACAGCCTTTCTCAGTTCTTGAGCTAAACCATGGCTGAGAAATGATCTCACCAGGCCCTCAGCAACTGTACCAATCTAACAATTATTTTGTGTTGTGTTTTGTTGTTTTCTGTTCTGCTTTTACCTTCTCGGGTGTATGGGGGAATGGTGTATTACTTTTTCATTTTGCTTGCAAATTACCCCACATTTAGTGATTTAAAATATGATTTGTGATCTCAACTTCTGTGACTCAGGAGCATAGGCACAGCTTGATGATAGCCTCAGTTCAGAATCTTACAAGGTTGAAGTCAAATTCAGCTGGGCTGTGTTTCTTTCTGGAGCTTGGGATTTTCTTCTGATGGTTAGTAGAGTTCCTTGTAGTTCTTTAGTCTAAGATGTTCATTTCTTTCCTGACTGTGAGTGACTAAAGGTCATGCACTGCTCCTTGACCCTCTCCCAGAATCCCTCTTCCAATATAGCTACTTGCTTCAAGGACCGAGGGAGAGTCTTTTGATGGGTCAAGTCCTCTTTTTATTTTTTATCTGTTTATTTTGGGGGGCTCAGGAGTGAGTCCAGGGCCTGGCATGTGCAAATCCTGTGCTGTACCACTGGCTACACCCCATCCCAGCTCCTAGCTCTCTTTTGAGGACTTTCATGTGATTAACACAAGCTTATGTAGACACTGCTTTTGGTGAATGTAGAATCAACTGATTTGAAACTTTAATTAGGTTTGCAGTACCTTTCACTTCTGCTATGTAATGTAACCTATTGACAGGAGTGATATCCCATCATATTCACAGCTGCAATGCACAATGAATGGCGCATATACAGGAAGTTTATGCCAAAGATAAAGGATAGCTATCTTAAAACCATCTTACCATTCTATCTGCCACAGGAGTGAAGGTGCGGAGATATGGTGTCATTTGTATGGCTGCCAGTTTATCACCACTTCAGGGATTACATGCAATATTGTCAGTATAAATTTTTGAAAAAGCAAATCTCCTCATTGGCCTGTGAGAATTTAACTGTGTTTCCTCAACTAGGTGAAAATATCTTCTTTCATTGGATCCTCTTTAAAACCAAGATATTCCTACAGACCTCCTAAGTACCAAATATATGCTTACTGACAGTTACATAGCAAACCAGTTTTTAACCCCAATTTCCCTTACTGGGGGCATAAAATTTTTAAATCTTTTGAACTTCACCTGTATTGTTATAGGAGGAATATTTTTATATGGATCAAATCTTCATACCTATTCTCTTATAAGCACTATTTTTGGTTGTCCTCTGGTTTGGATTTTCATGTTAATTTTAGGATTGGCTTGTTAAATTCTTTTTAAAAACCAGGTGGGATTTTGAAAAGGTTTGTATTCAATCTTTGGAATATGTTGGGAAACATTGACATCTTAAAGATACTAAATTTTCAGACATGCAAATACAAGATAACTTTACATTAACTTGTTGTTGGGTGCTATTGAGTGGGGTCCAACTCATAGCAACCCTCATAGGGTTTTCAATGGCTGATTATTTCGGGATTTCTTCAGGAATGGATTGCCACATCCTTCTTCCTTTTATGTGGTGCAGGGGATTGAACCCAGGTCCTCAGAGAGTGTGGATCAGCACTCTACCTACTGAGTTAAGCCACAACCCTTATATTAACTTATATATTGTTTAGTTTCTTAAACAATATTTTATCATTTTCAATGTAAAATATTACACTTTTTGTTAAATTTATTTCTAAGAAATTTATCCTTGACAATATTGTAAATGCAAGATTTTAAAATTTGTTTTCATAGTATTCATCTTTTGGAATCATGTCCCTTTTTGCAAACACATTATTTCATAATTTATGGAAAATTTGGTTTTAATTTTCAACAGTTATGAAACATTTTTAGTGTGAACTCTTCAAATCTTTGGTACAAAGTTTTCCCAAAAATTTTATTAAGTACTCAATATTTTGCTTCTAGCTTGTACATATTCTAGAAAACATATTTCATTATTTATTCTAGACATGTTTCTGGAATCCATTTTTTCCCTTTCACATGACAATGTCAATTATCTCCCTCTCCCCCACTTAGTGGTAGTTACTCTTAGGATATCTTGAACAATTGATAGGAAGGTCACACCCTTAGTCAAATTTTTACCTCTTTATTTAACAGAGGTGGGTTTCCAGGACCTTCATCACTCAAAACCTTTTTTACTTATTTTTTTCTAATTGTTTGTTATATAGAAGTGTTTTTTTTTTTTCAACCTTGTAAGGCCATGCCTTTCTGGATTTACTGTACTTCTTTTAACTTCTCTTGAAAATTGGCCATTCTTTCTTGTGTTCATCTGCTTTATGTTAACACTTAGGCAAATGTAACCAATAATAGTCAACATTGAATAAAAGACCATATAACTTAATTCTTTAAAGGTACTAGCTCAGAAAGCATGTGATTTGTTTCCAAACACCTGTAAGAGGCATCTTCATCAAAACTTTGCCACTGTATAATGTGCACCAGGGGCTTTCCAAAGTGCATTATTGACTACCTCACTACTGATAATCTGACCACTGTGTTCTCATACTTCAATATTTGTTGTGATTTTGTGCAACATTCCCCTTTAAGAGACAAATTTCTATAATAGTCAAATATGCTAAGTTCTTCTTTATTTACAAATGATTCAAATGCTTTTTCCAACGTGCAATATTTATTTCTTATTCACACCAAATCTGTGGCTCTGCCATTTGGAATTTGTGGCCTCCAAGGACATTGTGTTAGGGGAAAAGAGAGCTGGAGAATGTTTTAACTTCAAGTCTACGAAAAAGCCTTATACCATTTCTGACTGGATTCCATTGGCCAGAATTCAGCCATAAGCTCCAAGTATATGAGTACAGAAGAGGAAAGCAAAAAGAGTCTTGGCAAGTGCTTGTAGTCTCTGCCAATTATTAAAATATCTTATCCTATTAAAATCAATGGGCTGGGATTTAGCTCAGTTGGTAGAGTGCTGCTCTGCAGTCTCTGAGGTCCTGAGTTCGATTCCTAGCACCGCAAAATGGGAGAAGGACGTGGCAACCCACTCCCAAGGCAATCCCCAAACAGCCATTAAAAACCCTATGAGGGTCGCTATGAGTTGGACTCAATACGATGGTACCTAACAACAACAACAACATCAAAATCAGTATGATCCTACTATTTTTCCAAAGCCACCTTCCATATCCTAACACTGTGAAACAGTGTGGGCTTTCTGCTCCACTTATTAATTACTATTTTTATTCATCAAATATTTATTCAGCATCTGTGATATGCCTAGAACTATGCAGACACTTAGGAAACAAAGATGAGACGTTTGGGGACCTACTGGCATACCTCAGAGATCGTGTAGTTTCTGTCCTAGATCACTGCAAATGAAGTGAATATTGCTATAAAACAAGTACCATGAATCTTTTCGTTTCCTAGTACATATAAAAGTTATCTCTATATTATGCTGTCATCTATTAAGGGTACAATAGAATTATGTCCATTCCAGAAGCAATCCTGAAGCAATCATCCATTAAAACCCTATGAGGGTTGCTATGAGTCAGACTCAACTTGACAGCACCTAACAATAACAAGGATTATGTCTAAAAACACAAGTATATACCTTAGTTGTTGTTAGGTTCTGTTGAGTCTGTCCAACCCTTGGGACCCTCATAGAATCTTCAATGGCTTATTGTTTTGGGACTGTTTCATGAGTGGATTGCCATGTCCTTCTTCATTTTTTGCAATGCTGGGGATTGAAACCCGGGCCTCAGAGAGTGCAGAGCAGCACTCTGTCAACTGAGCTAAATCCCAGCCCATACCATAGTTCAGAAATATTTTATTGCTGGGTGTAGTGGCAAATGCCTATAATCCCTGTGATTTAGGAGGCAGAGCCAGGAGGATCACAAATCCTAGGTCAGAGGCAGCCTGCATAACTTAGTAAGACCTTGTCTCAAGATATAAATAAGTAAATAAATAAATAAATAAATAAATAGGGGGCTGGGAATGCAGCTCAGTGGTAGAGCACTTGCAAAGTATGTTTGAGGCCCTGAGTTCAACCCTCAAGTACCACACACACACAAAACGTCCTTTATTGCTAAAAACACCACTAACAATCACCTCAGCCTTCAGAAAGTTATAATCTTTTAGTTGGTGGAGGGTCTTGCTCTGATGTTCATGGCTTCTGACTGGTCAGGGTGGTGAAAGATGGGGTAGATGTGACAATTTCTTGAAATGATAGTGAAGATTCTCAGTTGCTGCTTCCTTTCATGAAAGATTTCTCTATTGCATGTCATGCTGTTTGATAACATTTTACCTACAGTGGAGCTTCTTCCAAAATGGGAGTCAATCCTTCCAAACCCTGTTACTGCTTTATCAACTAAGAATAAGTAATATTCTAAATCCTTTGTTGTTATTTCATACATGTTCACATCATCATCACCAAGAGTAGAGTCCATGTTAAGAAACCATTTTCTTAATTGGGAGGGTAGATACTACCAATGAATGAGATGTGCAGGTCAGAAAATATCAGCATGAACCCATTAATTTGTACAGTCAATATAACTGCATAATTATTAAAAAGACACCACTTTCTTTGTTCATCTATAAGAAACAGCTCCTTATATGTTCAAGTTTTAAAATTGCAGCAACTCACTAATGTCATTAAGCTGTGCTTATATTTCTATCACTATTTCAACCATGTCTGCAGTTACTTTTTCTCTACTGACATCTTGAACCCTTTAAGGTCATCCATGAAGGTTGAAATCAGCATCATTCAAAATGCTTTTAATGTTGATTTTTGATTTCCTCCTTTGAATCACCACTATTTTAAATGGCTTCTAGAATGGTGAATCCTTTCTAGAGCCTTTCCCATTTAAGGCTGTCTTGTCTACACTGAAGATCTGATGACTCATGTGGATGCCTTCATCAATGATCCTGCCTGGATCTTGTAGATAACTCAAGGCTACTTCTGTATCAGCACTTGCTTCTTCACCTTGCACTTGTATGTTATGTAAATGACTTCTTTCCTTATACCACATGAACCAGCCACTGCTTGCTTCAGACTTTTCTTCTGGAGCCTCATACCTCTTTCAGGCTTCATAGAATTGTAGAGAATTAGGGCCTTGCTCTGGATTGTTGTTGTTGTTGTTAGGTTCCGTAGAGTCGGTGTCTGATGCATAGTGACCCTATGTACAACAGGCGAAACACTATTGTCAGTGCTTCTCTCCTATTCATAGGGTTTTCAATGGCAGATTGTTTTTTGGGAGCAGGTTGCTGGGTCCTTCTCCCATTGCTCTGGATTAGGCTTCAGTTAATGGGAATGCAATGTTTGATCTCTCCAGGTCACTAAAACTTCTCCATGTCAGTAATGAGGTTGTTTCACTTTCTTATCCTCTAAGAACTTTGCCTTTGTGTTCACAACTTGGCTAACTCTTTGGTGCACAAGGCCTGGCTGTCAGCCTATCTTGTCTTTTAACATGCTTTTCTCACTAAGCTTTATCATTTCTGGCTTTTGATCTAAAATGAGATCCTGTGACCCTTCCATTCATTTGAACATTTAGAGGACATTGTAGGGTTATTAATTAGCCTAATTTCAATATTGGATCTCAGAAAATAAGTAGTTGGTGAGAGAAAAGGGAATGGCTGGTCAATGGAGCATTAAGAACCCATATAACATTTATTGATTATGTTTGCCATCTTGTATGGGTGTGGTTTATGGTGCCCCAAACCAATTATGATAATGACATTGAAAATCAATGATCATTTTAGATCACCAAAACGGACAGAATGATAATGAGAAACTTTGGAATACTATGAGAATTACTAAAATGTGGCACACAGACATGAAGTAAGCACATGCTGTTAGAAGAATGATACCCATAGACTTGTTTGGTGCAAGATTACCATAAACCTCCAATTTGTAAAACTTCTAGCATCTGTGAAACACAAGAGAATGAAGCTCAGCAAAGCAAAGTATTCCTGAATTGGAGACAGACATAAAAATAATCATAAAACATTTTTCTCCCAAATGGGAAATGAATACAAGGAAAGGCAGTGTTTTATTCTGCCAAAGGTGGGCAGAGAAGTTTAGGGTTAAAAGCCAAGAATCACATGAAGTGACCCATGAATCTTGTCTTGAAGAGGAAATAAAAGTTCATTAGAGAAGATATAGTAGGCTTCCAGACTGAAAATGATTGTAGCATAGTCAGATATAAAAGCAAGAAATCTAATTTAAATTTAAATTTTAATTGTTCCCTAAATTGATCAAGTTCTTGACTGTATAGTTATATATTACATATATTTCATACTAGCTTCATGCATCTAGTGATAATTACCCTATGAAACTTAAGTGAATACCCCTGGTCACTGTAATTACAGCACAGATATATTTGTCATTTTAAATGTCAGTAGTGAGTATAGTCCTAGTGTTTGAAGTCAGCTTTCTAGAATTTATTCTAATTTATGTTTTTTCTCTCTATTTTGTTAAATATATAAAATAGAGCAGTGCTGGTTCTGCATCATATAGGGAAAACAGGGTAGAGGTGGGCTTTCTGGGTTTGTTTTTGTATCTATTTTATTATTATTTTGGTGATGCCTTCCGTGGTATCTTTATGTTGACTTTGATATAGGTGGAAATACCATTAAATTCCATCTTGGCTTTTTAAAATTCTTTTAAGTCCTAATATAATTTCTGCCTTTGGCTTCACCATTGGAAAAATTATTTGCTTTGAGAAATTAAAAGTTTTATTAACCAAAATTCACAAAATATTAAGATTTTTTTAGAGTGTCTTCTTTCTTGGGGCTGGGGTTTAGCTCAGTTGGAAGAGTGCTGCTCTGCAGTTTCTGAGGTCCCAGGTTCCATCCCCAGCACCACAAAAAAAGGAGGACATGACAATCCACTCTGAGGCAATCCTGAAACAATCAGCCATTGAAAACCCTATGAGGGTCGCTATGAGTTGGACTGGACTCCATGGCACCTAATGATAACAACAACAAATTCCTTTCTTGAGATAATGGCTCCTATGTCTTTTTTTTTTTTTTTTTTTTGCTTATTTTAATTTTGAATAAATTTCCTGTCTGATAGTATATAAGATTTTTACCATCATGGCATTATCAATAAAACTAATTATCCCCTTGTTGTTGTTGTTAGGTGCTGTCAAGTTGGTATCCAATTCATAGCGACCCTACGTACAACAAATGAAACACTATTATTAATGCTTTTCTGCTATTCATAGGGTTTTCAATGGCTGATTGATTTTTGGGAGTAGGTTGTTGGGTCCTTCTCACAAGCCTACACCACTTGGTATTCCCAGGAAGTCTTCTATCCAAGTACTAACCAGACCCAACCCTGCTTAGCTTCTGAGATCTGATGGGATTGGAGGCCACAGTGGTACGGCTACAAGTCAATTATCCCCTTAGAAGTTTTTATTTATTAGAACTAGGTGGTCACTTAAATGCAAACTTTTCTTTATCCAAATATTGGGAATGTTATTATTGTAATTCATCAAATTAAGGAACAAGAAAGTGTATAAATACTCAAAAATGACTTGCATTGATCAAGTAAGCAATTTAAAATAGTTTCTAAATTAAACTATAAAATTAATAAAA
>VMDO01018939.1:0-40955 GCA_007922755.1 Pedetes capensis
CAAATGGACTAAAAATCGCATGTAATTGTTCTAACAAGATAGAAACAAAGACCACTACAGGAAAAGTTTCTATCTTAAACAGAAATGGAACCCAAGGACATATAGAAAAATACTATATAGTAAAAGATAGAGAAGACTTGGATGGGAAACTTAGGAAGGAGGGAGGGGGGAAACATAGAGGAGGGTAAGGGGTAACCTACATGAATAATGCTTATCAAATTGCATATATGAAAATTGTCACAACGAAAAGCATGTCAAAATGAATCACATTATGATGTACATTAAAAATTTCTAATAAAAAAAAAAAAGAAACTCAAAGAAAAACGAGCCACTCTAACAACTGTTAGAGCATAAAATAAAGAATAAGCCAAATCACATAAATATATTTAAAAGTGAATTATCCAAAGACAAGTTCCCAGGTTAAAGTCAATATGATTCTGAACATAGACAAAAAGCATGTTAGCAAATAACTAAAATATTGGCATCTAAAAGGCACCTAGGATCCAGGATATAAAAACACAAAATCCAAATTTGATTTCTCATAAAGTCAAAACAGATCATTGGCACTGGCATAATGACAGATATAAAGTCCAATGGAATAGAATTGAAGGATAAAAAATAAACTCTCAATTTATGAATGTACAAGTAAGTTCAGGCTGCCATAACATAAGCTAGATGGCTTAAATAACAGAAATTTATCTCTCAGCCGGGTGCAGTGGCGCATGCCTGTAATCCCAGTGGCTCAGGAGGCGGACGCAGGAGGATCACAAGTTCGAGACTAAAGGCAGTCTGCGTAATTTAACAAGACCCTGTCTCAAAAAGTAAAAAATTGGGCTGAGAGTGCAGCTCAGTGGTCCAGCACTTGCAGAGCATGCAAGCGTGAGGCCCTGGGTTCAACCCCTACTACCACAAAAAAAAAAAAAAGAGAGAGAGAGAGAAATTTATTTCTCATAGTTTTGGAGGTTAGAAGTCCAAGATGAGGGTGGTAGCATAATTGGGTTCTGGTGAGGCCTTCTTCCTGGCTTTCAGATGTCACCATTTCACTGTATCTTCATATGGTGGGTGTAGGAGAATAGCATAAACTCTCTGGTGTCTCTTCTTATAAAGGCTCTAATCCTTATGAACATCGTACCTTCATGAAATCACCTAAACCTTATCTCCCAAAGGCTCCACCTCCAACTACCATCACACTAGGGGTTAGAGCTTCAACACATAATTATAGAGGAAGATAATTCAGTTCATGGCAACAAACAACTGGTTTTCTTTTCTTTTTTATTTACTGGAAATTTTTAATGTACGCCTTAATGTGATTCATTCTGACATGCTTTTCACTGTGACATTTCCATATATGTATTTTGTTGTACACAGATACGTCCCCCCTTACCCTCTTGTGCACTTCCTCCTCTGTCCTACCCCCCAACCAAAGACTTCTCTTCCATTTGCTTGTTTTTTTATGGTAATATTTTTCTATATATCCTTGGATTCCAATTATGTTTAAGACAGAAACTTTTTCGGTAGTGAACTTTCTTTTTACATTGTCAGAACTATTATATGAATTTTCTAGTATATCTATAATAATACCATTCTTTGGTATTATTGGTGTTATATTTCCAGGACTATTAAAGTTGGGCTGTTCACCTTGAGGTCACCCCCTCTCCCATTCTTCATTTCTCCTTGTTCCTCCTCTCCCCCCCCTCCTCCCAGGATTTCCTCCTTTTGCTATTGATAGATCTCTCCCTCCTTCTTTTGCATTCCCCAAATTGTCCCTTCTCCACTAGGTCAATTTTAGCTGGTTTATTATTATTATTTTCCAACCACTGCATAGGATTTTTTCCTTTTATAATTTTGATTCAGCTAACACATATGAGTGAGAACATGTGGTATTTCTCTTTCTGAGCTTGTTTGTTCACTTAAAATAATTTTCTCCAATTCCATGCATTTTGCTGCAAATGGCATTATTTCATTTTTTTTTATTGCTGAGTCATATTCCATTATGTATATGTACCACAGTTTTTTTTATCCCTTCTTCTGTTGATGGGCACTTTGGTTGATTCCATATCCTTGCTATTGTGAAAAGTGCTGCATTGAACATGGAGATGCAGGTGTCTCTGTGGTATGATGACACATCTCCCTTTGGGTAAATTTCCAGTAGTGTTATAGCTGGGTCATACGGTATATCAATTTTTAGTTTTTTAAGATACCTCCATATTGATTTCCAAAGTGGTTGGACCAATTTACAGTTCCACCAGTAGTGTAAGAGTGTTCCTTTTTCTCCGCAACCTCGCCAGCACTTGTTGATATTTGTTTTATTGATCTTGGCCATTCTTACTGGTGTAAGGTGGAATCTCAGAGTTGTTTTAATTTGCATTTCCATAATGGCTAGGGATGTGCATTTTTTCATGTGTTTCATAGCTTTATGAACCTCCAAAAATACCTCAACACACCTATGGCCACCTAATTTTTGACAAAGGAGCAAAGCAAGTAAACTGGAAAAAGGATAGCCTTTTCAATAAATGGTGCTTGGAAACATGGACATCCTCTTACAGAAAAATGAAAACCAACCTGCATCTCTCAATATGCACAAGAGTTAACTCAAAATGGATAAAATCCCTCAACATAAAACCAGAAACTTTAAAACTAATAGAAGACAAGATAGGCAATACACTCCAACATAGGCATAGGAAAGTATTTCCATAATAGGACTCCAATTGCTCAAGAAATTGCAATAAGAATAGATAAATGGGATTACATGAAATTAAAAAGCTTCTGTACAGCAAAGGAAACAATTAACAGAGTAAAGGAAATTCCCACTAAATGGGAAAAAAATTTCACATGCTATACATCAGACAAAGGTCTAATTACCAGAATTTATAAAGAACTTAAGAAAAAAATACCCAAGAAAACAAATAACCCAATACACAAATGGGCAAAGGAACTGAATACAGTTCTCAAATGAACAACTGGTTTTCAACCAGGGTGTCCAGATAATCCAGTGGGGAAAGAATAGTTTCTCAAAAAATAATGCTGGAACAACTTTGGATTTCCACATACAAAAGAATAAAAAGTTGGACTCCTACCTTTCACCATACACAAAAATTTAACTCAAATTGCATCACAGACTTACATGTAAGAACCAAAAGTACAAAATGATAAAATTTCTAGAAGAAAACATAAGAGTAAATCTTTGTGACTCTGGATTAGGTGATGGTTAGGCACCAAAAACACAAGTGACACAAGAAAACTTAGATAAACTGAGCTATGACAATTTTAACCTATTATAGCACAAATAGTAGCATCAAAAAACTGAAAAGGCATCCCAAAGAATGGGAGAAAATGTTTTCAAATTATATATCTGATAAATTTAATATTCCAGAATACATAACAACTGTTATAACTCAAAAACATAAAGATAACCCAGTTTTAAAGATGGGCAAAGAATATGAATATAGTTCTCAAAAGAAGATATAAAAATGGCAAATAAGTACATGAAAATATGTTCAACATCACTAGCTAGCATTGAAATATAAATGAAAACCACAGTGAGATACCAACTCACATCTACTAGGATGGCTATAATTAAAAAGACAGAAGATAATAACCAGTATTTCTGAGGATATGGTGAAACTGGAATCCCTATACACTGTTAAGTGGGAGTATAAAATGATATAGACATTTTGGGAGAGTCCAGGCAATTCCTCAGAAGGTGAAATACAGGGTTACCATATGACTTAGCAACTTCACTCCTAGTTCACACAAAAACTTGCATCATGAGTGTTCATAGAAGCACTATTTATAATAGCCAAAAATGCCAAAAATAGCCAAAAAATTTCAGTGGTCATCAAATGATAAATGGATAAACAAAATGTGGTACAGATATATAACTGAATATTATTCAACAATAAAAAGATATGGAATATGGGTATTAAATAGGTATTAAATTAAATTAGCTTTTCCCATTAGTTAGCTGATGACAAGGTTCACAGAACCTTGGATCTCTCAAACTATTAAAAAGCTCAATTGACAATCCACTTTCAAAAATTTTGACCGCATATAAACTGATACAATCTGAATATTTATGTCCTTCAATATTCTATGTTGAAAATTAATTTCTAATGTGATGGTATTACAAGGTGGAACATTTGGGAGATGATTAGGTTATGAACAGGCTAAGTACACTTTACAAAGAGATCTGAAGGAGTTGTTTTTGAAACTTCTGCTATGTGGGGACACATAAAAGGTGCCATCTATAAGGAACTAGCCCTCACCAGAAATCAAATCTGCCAGGACCTTTATCGTGGACTTCTCAGCCTACAGAGCTGTGGTGACAAATTTCTATTATTTATAATTTACCAACTTTATTTATAATTATTTATAAGTTGTTTAGTTACCTAGCTGGGCACTGTGGCACACGCCTATAATCCCAGTGACTTGGGAGGCAGAGGTAGGAGGATCACAAGTTCAAGACCAGAGGCAGTCTGCGTAATTTAGCAAGACCCAGTCTCAAAAACTAAAAAAAAAAGAAAAAAAAAAAGGGGTAGGGGGGCAGCTTAGTAGTACAGTACTTGCAAAGTATGCAAGTGCGAGACCCTGGGTTCAACCCTTGGTACCGTAAATAAGTAAGTAAGTAAGTAAGTAAATAAATAAATAAATAAATCTACATTTATAAATGTCCATAATTATTTTATTATAGCATGCCAAATGGACTAAGATAAAAGCTATGAGAATAAAACCATTTATGACCTCATATTGCCTACAATTCCAGCACACAGGAGGCAGAGTCTGAAGGATCACTGAAAGTTGGAGGCCAGGCTGATCTACACAGTGAATTCCAGGCCAGCCTGGTCTATACAGTGAGACCCAGTCTGAAAAAAACACAAAAAACATGCAGAATTTATCTAAAACTTTGAATGCCAATAATGTAGAATTCAGTATGTATCAATGGTTTCAGATATTGCCAGATTTCTGAGAAGGGGGGAAATTTGGCCCTCCAGAAGAAATCTGGCAATATCTAAAGACACTTTGGTTGTCACAATTAAACATCCTAAAATGCATAGCACTACTCTACAACAAAAAAATTACCCAACCTACAATGTCAATAGTGCCACTAGTGAGAAATCCTAGAATAGAAAATTCATTCAAACTACTGAGAAAGGGCTAGGGATACAGCTTAGTGGTAGAGCACTTGCCTAGCATTCAAAAGGGGCTGAGTTTGATCCTAAGCACCACAAACAAACAACAACAACAAAAACTGCACACTAGTTCATTTTCCCTCTCTCTCAGGATCTTTCAGGATCTTTTCTTCCATCTCCCCCTTTCTTCCTTTCTCCTTCCCTCCCTTCTTCCCTTCTTTTCTTCCTTCCTTTCTTGTGCTGAGGACTAAACCCAGGGCATCCCACTAAGCCACACCCCCAATCAGCATCAGTCTTTTTTTTTTTTTTTTCTTTCAAGATAGGGTCTCACTATGTAGCCTAGGCTGACATGGAACTCATGATCCTCCTGCTTCAGCCTCCTGAGTGCTGGAATTATAGGTGTGTACCACCAAGCTGAGCTGCAGATGTGTCTTACATTTGCCTCTACCAATACTAAGCTTCTAACATTAATATTTAGACTCTAAATTTAAAAGGTAATTTAAAATTTAAATGGACTTTTCTTAGGTTATAAAACAGATATGAAAATAGATGAAATGAAAATATAAACATGTTTTAAGAAATAACCAATGATATATGAGACTTATGAGAGAAAAAAAGATAAAAGACTTACTGTAAAAATGTTCTAAATTCTGAAGCTTCTATATTCTCCACAGGAAAAGGCTCATGATTTGTTAAATTATTTGATGTCTGCCCAATAAGATGAAAATAAAAATCAGGAACTCTTGCTAAAAGGACTGCTTTGTGTACTCTGAACAAAGTACATTCTATAGAGAAAGTAACATCTGTATGGATTTCTTCCCTTAAAAGCCTGTAAGGAATAAAAAGGAATCATAGTTTAGTGATAATAAATATATAAGACCTATTTTTATAAACTTTAAAATAGCATGTAAATTCAAAAACACAGCAGTAACAAAATAAAAACAAGTTAATAGAAAAAATGGGTTGATTCTGAGTTTCTTCCACAGAACACTGCTTACTATGGCTTAGAATTTAATTTTCTAAAATTTATACTGATAACAAAGATAATTTTACTAAGAGAGAAAAACCACTCTTTCGAAGTATATCTTTTCTTATTAATTCCTTCTAATAAAATTTATTTTCTGCTACTTATGCTAATTTCCTTAAAAATGTATCTTCTTTAGATTTATTTTGAAACAGAAAGTACAAAGTTAATATCATTTCTGAATATAGAAAAGAATCAATTTTTAAAAATTTAACTAAGATTGAAACAAAGAAGTAAACAGTCAACATCAACAACCCATACATAACAACAGACAATTCAGATTGGAAACTGGTATACTTTGTTCTAACCTAATTACCAAGTCTGAAATACAGGCTTGGATGTCAAGTATGTGACCTTTAAGGTCTTTTCCATGCCTGCCAAGTAGCGTTAATCATGTTCTAATCTATTTGAAAAAATGATGGACTCAGGAAGTAAACCCATTCAAATCCTGTTGCTATTATACAGATATGTTGTTGCTAGGTGCCATGGAGTATACAAATATAGTTATGATAAAACCTACTGATTTCATGCACAACATATATAAAGTGATAGAAGAACAGAAATCAACATTATAATAGAAATTTTCATAATATAATCTTTTGATTTTTTGCAGTAACTATATTTTTTATTCTCTAAAAACTAAACATTTCATATCACTGTAGCAACAGCATCAGCAATAGCAATAGTATCATCAAGGTATATATTCTCAGAAGACTTCTGTATTGCAGGATATAATTGACAATCCCACCAGCACACCACAGGAGGTACAAGTAATGGGTAAAGACATCTATTACAGTGAGAGCTTGGAAAGTTGCCAATGACAGTCACATTCCCCCAAGACCAAGTTAATGACTCCTTCTTCTAATCCCATTATATTCAGTACATATCTCTATTACAGCACTTCTGTCACTGCATCATTATTATTATTTTTATGTGTCTTTCTCCCTACTAGACAATGAACTCCCCAAGGGCAAAAACTGTGCATCTTTAGTATACAGTAAGAGTTCAGTATCTGCTTTTTGAATGATCTTATTTTACCCTAAACAAAACAAATGCTTCCAAACACAAAAGCTTTCAAAACTTTCAAAACAATGAGCACATAGATCTTAGTTTGGTCAACATCTTCATCAATAAGTTATTTTCATAGGTAACTTTAAAGTTACACAAAAGTGTGTTGTTCTCTCAAGCTTTATCTGAAAACTCAAACTGTGGGCTCAATTTGTTCCTTCCTCACACTCATCTTCCTTCATCTCCCATTCCTTTTCAGGTGAATAAAGGAAGCATTGCAGCTGCTAGTCAAATGACTATACTAGAGGATACTATTCATAAAGGATGTTCATGAGGATCTGCTACATGAAAAAAGTATATAAAAATTAGTGTGATAATAAAGTGCTTCTTATTTTATAAAACCACTTTTATCAGTTGCAAGTATATTTTCTATCTTTTATAATATAAGTAAGAAACACTGGCTAAAACTGGCTTAAACATTAAGGGGAGTTTACCAGCTCACCTAATAGAAAAGTCTAGAGGAAGGGCAGATTGAAACAAAAGTTCAATGTGGTCAAGGTCCAGCTTCTTTCCATCTCTTTCTTTGACAACTACTACATTAACCTTAGTCCATTCTGTGCTGCTATAACAAAATACCACTGAGTAATTTACAATGAACAGAAATTTATTGGCTCAGAGTTCTAGAGGCTGGCAAGTTCAACATCTGGCAAGGACCTCCTCTGCTACATCATCACATGATAGAAGACAAGAGGAAAAGAAAGAGCAAAAGGGGCCAGAACTCACTCTTCGATAAGAGCACCAGTCTCACCCTTGAGGATGATCACTTTTCAATCAGGAAACAAGTCTCACCAACGAAGGTGAAGCCCTCAAGACCTAATCACTATGTAAGAGTCCTGCTTCTTAATATTGATACCATGGCAGTTAAATTTCAACTTGAATTTTGAAGGGGACAAATATTCAAATCATAGCAAACCTGTCCAAAGCAGTTTAGACTGCTGGTAAAACCCAGTTATCACTAAATATTTATGAAGCATGAACTATGTACTAAGCACTAGGAACATAACATGATTAAAACATAATACCTGTTCTTGAGGAGTTTATAGTATAAAAGAGAAACCAAGGCTGAAAATTAAAGAGCATAACATATTCAATAACACAAACACATTTTTTTTCAGGGAGAGATATAAGAGAAGACCATATAGGACATGAAAACCAAATGAGATTTTTAAAGACTGAGTAATAGTTGGTTCCCCACATGTCTGTCAACTTTCGCTATGTGGGCTTGCACATTGCTGTAATGCTGAAAGCTAAGCTACTGGTATTTGAGACACCAGCAGGGCCACCCATGGCAAACAGGTTTCAGCTGAGCTTCCAGGCTAAGACAGACTAAGGAGGACTAGGCAGCCCACTCCTGAAACAATTAGTCATTGAAAACCCTATAGATAGCCAAGTACTGTCAAACATAGTGCCAGAAAATGAGCCTTCCATGTTGGAAGGAATTCAAGAAACTAATGGCCAAGAGTTGCCTCCTCAAAGTAGAGCCAGCCTTAATGACGGGAATGGAGTAAAGGCCCTGGGACCTCCCTTTGCTGATGTGTCAAGACTCAAAATGAGAAGAAACGTAGTGGTTGCAACAATGGGCTCAAACATAAAAAGATTATGTGCACGGCAGTGCTGGGTAGTATTTCGTTGTTACACAGAGTCGCTGTGAGTCAGATTTTACTTGATGGCACCTAACAACAAGAGTTGGTTAGAAAAGCAAGGCGAGGTTGTAGGGTATAATGGGTTGGATTTAAAATGTCCCCCAAGGTCACCATTTAAACCTCTGGTCCCCAGCTGGTGGTGCTGTTTGTGCAGGCTATGGAACTTTCAGAGGCAGGATTTAACTTTGTGGAAGTAGGTCACTGGCAGCAGGCCCTTGGAAGTTTTTAGCTGGAACCCCTTATTCTCTCTGCTCCTGATGGCCAAGATGTGAGGTTCTCTGCCACAGGCCCCACCACACCTTCCCTGCCACCACACCTACTGCCATTATGGACTAGAATCCTCTACCGATAAACCTTCAGTAAATCCTTCCTCCTATAAGTTTGTTTTGGTTAGTTTCTCTGCCACAGTGACATACCAGCTGGCTAATACATAAGGAGCACCTGGCTCCATGTTCCTTACAAAAGTAAGTATCACTATGGAACTACAAATTGATCTGCAAAGAGGTGTGAGAAGTTGCAGTTGAAGCTGCAGAGATAAAGGTGAATAAGGCAAAGAGCTTAACTATATCCTATAGCTGAAGGGGAGCCACTAAATAGTTTGAAACATTTGCAAGTTTATTTTTCAAAATATCACTCATTAGTTGTGTAGAAGAGGAGTTAGAAAATGAGAATAAAGATGAGGAAACCACTGCACAGCGCAGATCGGTGATGTGAAGGGCTTGAGCCAGAAGATCAATGGTGATAAAGAGTGGATGGAATTAAAACATTTAGGTAATAAAATTGGGAGGGGTTGGTGATTAGATGTAGGTGAAGGGAAAGGAATAATCTTTGGTTTGGATAAATGGGTGCTGGTGATGCCATCAACTGTTAAGCCGTATCTGCTGGTCCAACCTCCCCCTTCAACTCCAGATACATTTCCAGTTGTCTCCTAGATACAGCTGCCTAAATATTCATTATACACCTCCCTTTCAAGTATCCTAAGATTTGTGACTCTCTTCAATTTTTCTTTTTCTCACATGTATTTAGTCAACAATACCATTAACTGCTCCATTTCCACGGCCAGTATGTATCCCTTGAGTGTTAAAAAATCTAGTTGATCCCTGTTTCTCGTCTTCCAAATTTGAGATCCAAATGTTAATCCATATATATTTATTCTTTGTTTGTTTGCTTGCTTGCTTTTGTTTCTAAGAGAGGGTTTCACTGTACGTAGCCCAGGCTGGTCTCAAACTTGCATCAATCCTCCTGCCTGAGCCTCCCCAGAGTGTTGGGATTATAGGCATGTGACATTAAGTCTGATTTTAATCCCTATTTTTAAAACACCAGTGGCTCTCTCCTCTGCCTCCAGAATACATACCAAACATATCAGCAGAGAAAGTCTCTGCTATCTAGTTAGTCCTAGTGTAGCCATTCACCCTCATGTTCTGTCATTTTGATTCACTACCATACCCAGAGCCTTCTTCCTAATAAAGTAGCTAAATTCATTTATTATTTATGTGTGGCCCTGGTTTATATGATATGCTTCTATGCCCTAACCACATCTGAACTGGACAAGAGACCAAGCTAAGGTTAGCCATTGGCCAATGCAGTAGTTAAGCAAGAGAACTTTTTTTGCAGACATTTTTGCCCTATGATAAACATGGACCAACTAACTGACGGCACTCTAAGAGCATTCCAAAGCAATCTATGGTACCATAAGAAAAACAAATGAGTAGAGAAGTAGAGATGAAGGGACAAAGTTACTGGACGATCAGTTTGCACAACTACTGTAGAGAAGGCAAACTGCTTGGGTTCATATTCTGGCTCATATCCTGGGCATTTATTTCAATGTCTCTGGAACCAGATTGCCAAAGTTCCTATTCTGACCCCACTGCTTCTGTTTTGATGCTCATCCAATGTTTCTCTAATCTCAATCTGTTAAATGAGGATGATAAAAACAATTACCTCACAGGATTCAGGAGAAAAATAAATATATTACATGTCAACCCAGTATCTAGCAAACAGTGCAATGATGTTCCTCTACCCCTCACTGGTCCCCTTCCTCCTCCAAATATGTTCCCTTATCTTTCAAGACTCATGTACATACTTTTTAAAAACTAAATCTAGATTTCACATCTGAGAATATGTGTTATTCATCTCAGTTTTTCGTTTAGTATGATTTCCAATTTTTTCTATTTTCCTGCAAATGACATAATTTCATTCTTCTTTACAGCTGAATAAAATTCCATGGTGTATATACACATTTTTTAAAATCCATTTATCTGTTGATGGACATCTAGGCTGTCAGATCTGGCTTTTCAACTGCTGAAACTGTTTCCTGTTTTTCTCCACTTTTGTATATAAAGAATCTCATTAACTCAGGTAACCTAGAATTTATTACAACTTATTTTCCCCCAAATAAAATTCTTTTAAATCTCTGTGCCTATGTAACAGTAATTCCCCCTTACTTAGATACTTATCTATTTCTCCCTTCCCAATCTTTACCTCATCAATTCTTAACCCCCAAGAGCTCATTCAAACATCACCTTTTATAAAGCCTTCCCTAACTCACCCCCCGCCCCAGAAGGGGCCTGGCTATCCACTCCCAAGGCAATCCTGAAACAGTCAGACATTGAAAACCCTATGAGGATCGCTATGAGGACCGACTCTCTGGCACCTAACAGCAACAACAACAACTCACTCCCACCACCATTTTTTAAAAATTGTGAACACACACAAGTACCAGGATTGGTTTTTGTTTGTTTTCTGTGGCGCTAAGGATTGAACCCAGGGCATGCTAGGCAAGAGCTCTACCATGGAGCTACCCCTACCTCCAGCCCAACACTACCATTTTTGTTTGGTCATTTCTCTGTCTCACTAGAGTATAAGCACAAATTCCAAAGCAATGTCTTATTAATCTTTGATTCCTTTGGACTAATACAGGACTAGCATGGTTGATACTACATGATGCTTCATTTACATGTGGAGAATAAATCAATGATATTGCTGTGCTTGGAAAAGATTAGCATAGCATGTACAGTGGCTGGGTAAGCATATGTACATTTTTGTTGTTAAAAAATATTGCTACACCTATTTTCCTTTGAGTTGGACCCAACTTGATGGCCCCTAACAACATTTTTCTCCGCTCACAATAGGAACCTGGGAGTTCAGGATTCTATCCTCAGTTGCTACTAAGACAAGGATGAACTATTCACCAGCTGTACTTTCAACCTCATTTTCTGTGTGTAAATTAGATGTATTACCATCCTTAAATTCATACTTTAAGGTGCTCAAATCAGCCACTGAAGAGAGGGAATGTCTCATCCATAGAGTCACCCTAGAAACAGAACAACTTCAGTCTTATTTTTCCCACTAGTGAAGACAAAGTAACATCTTGAGTAGATAGGCCCAAATTAAAAGTAAACTGGCCTGAGAAATTCAGCTGAGACCCTGTCTCAAAATAAAAAATAAAAAAGGCAGAGAGTGCAGCTCCGTGGTGGATGGCTTGCCTAGCATGCTCAAGGCCCTAGGTTCAACCCTCAGTATCAAATAAATAAATAAATACCTTTTTCCTTTAATAAGATTTCATTTATAATTACAGGGGTCTTAAGTGTAGGCCGGTTTCTGTTAGAAAGTGTTTTTTAAAGTGAATGCTGTACAACTATTGGCTATTATTCCCAATTCTGTTACTCTAGTTCTGTGGTCCTCAAAGTGTGGGACTCTGGCCCACAGCATCAGCATGCTTAGGATCTTGTTAGCACATGTAAAACTTTGGGCCTCACTCCAGACCAAGTGAGTCACCATGGGAGGGATCTAGTAAAACTGTGGGCTTTTTTTTTTTTTTTTCAATTTTTATTTTTTGGGTTTTTTTTGTTTTTTTAAATAGGCCCTCCAGATGATACTGATGCACACTGAAGATTGAGAATCAATGTTTTGCTGGAAATGGAAATAGCTAGGTAATATGTCTCAACTTTTTTTTTTTTTTTGGTAAATAGAGATAACTTTAACTGGGTTCATTAAAACATGAAGCTTACAAAGATTAAAACTTCAGGAAAACCATTAGCCTACATCCTCGAAGAAGCAGGAGTTGCTGGGACCTATATAGTATTCTAGGTGGAGAGGGGAAGCCTGGTTGCTATCAAATACTGTATTTCTACGTAAGCATTTCTGGTAAGCTATTTAAAGACAATGCAAAAGAAAGCTCGAAGGCGCCAGTAATTTGTCCTATTTTTCCTCTGTCCAAATAAATACTCATTTCTCAATTTTGTTACTTTTCTCACAATTAAAAGAAAAGGGGGGGTGGGGCTTCAGGACCTGGATCCACCCCAACCTTATAGATTTGTCTTTCAGCCAACAGAGCCGCTCTGTGTCAGACTATATTAGCATAAACTGGTGCTGCAAATGACTTAATTTTTTGTTTTCCTTTTGAATTTGGTACATAGTGTCCGAAATGCTCGAAACTGGTTATTCAGGGCAAGTGAAGCGGCTTTCGGAGGAATGGGGAGACTGACGCCCCTCCGCTGCCTGAGGCGAGGGAAACGGAGTGGAAAGGATGGGGAGACCGAGGAGGAGGGAGCCACAGCTTCGGGGCAGAGGGGGCGCTTTAGGAACAGAAGCTGCCAGCGTTCCTGCCTCCTCCTACCTGAGCAGATCCTGGCTGAGCTGCTCCGACACCGTCGCCTTCAGCCGGCGCCTCTCACAGGGCCCCTTCCTCTGCACCCCCTTACTGCCAACTCCAGGGGACCCCAGAAGCACCACACCGGCCGCGCCGCCTTCCTCACAGCGGGCCATGTCCTAAGGAACCAGAGCGCTGGACAGGACTAGTACTTCGCCTCTCTGGTCCCGCCCAGAGGACAGGGACGTTTCCAATCGAAAGCCGCGCCGGGGCCCCAGTCCGCCTCCTGAAGGAAAAGGTTGACGCCCCTCCCCTGCTTGCCCACAGTCATTTAGAGCAGCCCGAACGCCCGCAGGGTAATCTCGCCGGAGCCCACGCCAATCGTGAAGCTGGAGGGTGTGCGCAGGCGCAGTCGTGCTGTTTACCTCAGCCTGCGGGCTTCGAAGGGGCACACCCCGGCTCGGGCAGTCCTCAGGGCGGAGCCTGGCTTATCTCGCTCTTTAAGCTTTCTGGCTGGTGTTGACCATTCACTGTAGTAACGTTGAAGGACTGAGTTAAAATTAGTTCGAGCAGCCTTTGTGTGATGTATGTTCCTGCTACGTCTACGCTATTTGTCCGAAAAAGACTGGTTCACGGGACCTTTCTAGCGACAAGTCACTCTCAACTTGCTTCTCAGCCCTGAGGAATAATTACTTTGGGCAAGAAAAATTAGGAGTGGAGGAAGAAATCCATAAACTCTGCCAAGTTAGAACAATTCTGAATGTAGCACAAAGGATGTTTACAGCGTTTTAGAAGACCTTATCCCTTTTGTATCCTGTAAGTGACTCAGGTAACACCTTTTCGACTTGGGCCGTGAAAGACCAAATTATATTACAGAGCTTTGAATATAAAGCCATAAAATTTATGACCAGGAAAGTAGGAGTTAAGATCGGAGGGAAGTGGCTGCTTTTGAGCAGGGAAGTGAATAGAGGACCTATAGAATTTTGAACAATTTGCCCCTAAGAAAATAGCTGGAGTGGATATTGCTTAGAAGTCTTTTATTTTCTGTACCCCATCATCATTTACTAATAAAGGGGGAAAAAGTCTTTTATTTTCTATTTGATGGCTTCCTCTGAAAGAATAAAGCTCAATAGTTCTTCATTCACAAGATCTGCACAAAGAATGATAATTGTTTGGAAAATACATGGTCTTCATAACATAAGATTGGCCAAGAGTTAGCCATTTCTCCAAATGCCCTCTCTTAAATATTCAGAAGCCTACGATTTGAAGCTTATATGTGATGGCCATTGCTCCTCCTGTGTATGTTTTAACTCAATCCTCAAATCATCCATTTAGGTAGGTACTGACTTTAGTTCCAATTTGCACATGAGGAAGCTGATATATAAAGATAAGATAACTTTGCCAGGGCCACATAGACAATAAATTTCAGTAAAAACTCAGACCATCTCTACCAGGGCTGTACAGCCTTTTGGATCGTATGAGTACAAAGGAATTATTTTGGGCTGCACACAAACTGTATAATATAGTCAGTGCATATACATAATAAGGGGATTGTGTAGAAAATAAATGCTTAAAAACACATGCCATTACAAGGGTTAGAGATGAAGCAGTATGAGAAAACCGAAAGCAGTTCAAGAGACTCAGGAGTTGGGTAAAATAAAAAGTGTATTGCTATAGCAAGGTCAACCCAAGGAAACGAGTCTGCTCAGGACTGACCCCAAACTATAGTTCTCTTGGGGTTATATAGTTTAGAGAGTGGGGGTGTTGACTGAAACCACATGTGCACAGCCTACATGATGATCTGTAGGCGGGTTAAGCTAGTTACCATGGAAATAGGCAGGTAACATCTACATGATACAAGAAATTGGGAAGTGGCCAACAGGGTGGAGAGTAGACAATAAGCTGAGTTTAGCAATTGTAAGAAATTGGGAAGTGGCTAACATGGTGGGGACAGGCAGATAAGAAGCAAGGAGATGGGAGGTGACTTACAGGATGAAATGTGTAAGTTTTAAATAAGGAACATTAAGTTCTAGTAATTGCATTTTAGGCAAACATTTTGACACCTTTAAGTTTTTCTACAACAGTGGGGCCTCAGTACTAGCTGTCCTGGGCCACATGTGGCTGGTAGGCCAAGGATTGGCCATGCTCAATCTGTACTTTTTGACTGATGAATTCAGTACATTTATATACAGTGTTGGTGATGGTTGTTAATGTTAGGTGCCATCAAGTCATGTCCGACTCATAGCGGCCCTCATAGGGTTTTCAATGGCTGACTGTTGCAGGATTGCCTAGGGAGTGGGTTGCCATGTCCTTCTCCCATTTTTGTGTGCTGGAAATCAAACCTGGGACCTCAGAGACTGCAGCACAGGGCTCTACCAACTGAGCTAAATCCCAGCCCGCACACTGTTGGTAGGAATGTGAATTGCCACAGCCATTATGGGAAACAGTATGGAGTTTCCTCAAAAATTTTAAAATAGAGCTACTAAGTGATCAAATCATCTCTTTTCTAGTTATAAGCCCAAAGGAATGAAATCACCTCACAGAGATATCTGCCTTCCCATATTCATTGAAGCATTGTTCATGATAACCAAGATTTGGAAACAACCTAAGTAGTAGTGGACAGATAAAGTTCAATTAAGTAGAGAGTATAATAGTGATTGAGGACGGGGGTAGGGAGATGTGGATCAAAGGATACAAAGTTTTGGTTATGGAGGATGACTAAATCTAGAGAACTAATGTATAGCGTGAAGATTATAATCTGTGAGAATGTTTTTCTGTTATTTTTCCTGTTGCTGTTAAAAAATACTTGATAAAACAACTTAAAACGAGGAACGATATATTTAACTCATGATTTCAGAGGTTTCAGTCCATCATGATGGGGAAGATGTGAGAAAAACAGAGCAGCTCACATCATTACAGACAGGAAGCAGAGAGAGAGGAAGGGACTGGAAACCAGGTATAACCTTCAGAAACACACTCCCAGTGACCTACTTCCTCCAGCTAGGCTCTACCTCCTCAAGTTTCCTCTACTTCCCAAAATAGCACCACAGGCTGGGGTCTAAGCATTCAACATCCCAGCTTGCAGAGGACTTCTCATATTCAAACCATAACAATTACCTAGTAAAAATTTACTAAGAAAGTAGCCTTTGCACATACCACATCAAAAAAGCAACTACATAAGCTGATAGATATATTAATTGGCTTGATTGATCATTCCACTATGTATATAGAAACATGGACACTTTAAATATCTACAGTTAAAAATGAATAATGTACATCAAAATGCATATATGGAAATGTCACAAGGAAAAGCATGTCAGAATGAATCACGTTAAGGTGTACATTAGAAATTTCCAATAAAAAAATAATAATAGCAGGCAGTCTAGTACCCTCTTTATCAGGTGATGAAGTAAAGACTAAGCTATCCTGTTCTTCAGAATGGGTGGCAGAATGATTTCTGGTCATGCTGAGGCAGCTTATGCAGCTATGCGAAGTGATTAAAGAATAAGTGCTGCTTTAAAAAACAAAACACAAGTACGTTGGAATGTAGCTCAATAGTAGTGCTTAACATGTATGAGGCCCCAGGTTCAATCCCAAGCAATTCCACTATTGGAGTTTTGTGTTGTTGTTGTTTTTGTTTTTGTTTTTTTAGTTGAAGAATTATTTCTATTTGAATCAATTCATCTCTATAATCCTTTATCCCTTAATGTGAGTGAGCTTATCAGATTTTTTCTGAAAGGCATTTTGATCAGGAGAAAAAGAGAGTTCTGAGGAACCAGCAATGGGTGCTCTGAATGTAAACATAGCTAAACTCATAATTTTGCTTGGGGTTATCCTTAAATGTGATCCCTATGTATGAAAAACAAATTTATGTAAAATTACCTTTGAAGGCAGAAACTTCTTCCAAGGGCTCTGATTTCATGAAAGTAAAGCGATTTTTCAATGCTTCTCCTCCTCCCCTTCTTCTTCCTCCTCCTTCTCTTTCTTCTTGTTCTCTTACAGTACTGGGGAATCTATCCCAGGGCTTCACAAATGCTAGGCAAGAGCTTTACCACTGAGCTACATCCTGAGCTATTTTTTCCTTCCTTAAAAACATTTTAATAGGAAAAATTTCAAGTACACAAAGGAGTAAACAGGTACAATGAACCCATGTATATCCATTGTTGTTGTGTTGTTGTTAGGTGCCATTGAGTCGGTATCCGACTCATAGCAATGCTCATAGGGTTTTCAATGGCTGACTGTTTCTGGATTGCCTTGGGAGTGGATTGCCAGGTCCTTCTCCCATTTTTGTGGTGCTGGGAATTGAACTCGGGACTTCAGAGACTGCAGCGCAGTGCTCTACCAACTGAGCTAAACCCCAGCCCCATGTATATCCATTACCAAGATTAAATAATTATCAGGCCTTTCCTCCCTTTCATTCGTCATGTTTTCTTCTTCCTTTTTCTCTTTCTTGCTTCTAAAGTTTTTAAAATATAAGCTCCAAATATCATTTGCTTTTACTCCTACATTCTTCAGTATTTCAGTATGCTTTTATTTAAAAAAATATATTTTCTTACATTAACCACAATACTAATGTTATCCCTTACAAATCAGTAGCAATTCATTTATTGAACCTGTTATGGACTGAATTATCCCAAATTAATTGTCAAACTCCAGCCCCCAATGCAACTATATTTGAATACAAGGCCTTTAAGGAGGTAATCACAGTTGCCCTCACTGTGTGTACAGGATTGGTTCTAACTCTTGCACCCTGTGTATATAAAAATTTGTGGGTTCTCAAGTCCCTCATATAAAATGGTGTGATATTTGCATATAATCTATGCATAGCCTCCCATATAATTCAAAATCTCAATACATTATTTTAATACCATACCACTGTAGCATCTGATCCCATCAGCTCTAGGAAGCTAAGCAGGGTCGGGCCTGGTTAGTACTTGGGTGGGAGACCACCTGGGAATGTCACATGCTATAGGCTTGGGAGACAGACCTGGCAACCCACTCCCCGAAACTAATCAGCCATTGAAAACTCTATGAATAGCAGAGAAGCACTGACAACAGTGTTTCATCTCGTGCGTAGGGTCGCTATAAGTTGGACATTGACTCCACAGCATCTAATAACAACAACAATGTAATATAAATGTGTTATGATTTGGATATAAAATGTGCCCTATATGCTCCTATATGAGGAGGTTGATTGCCAGCTGATGGGCTTTTGGAAGTAATTAGGTCCTGAGGGCTCTGACCTAATCAATGGATTAATCCCTGGATGGATTAATTATGGCATTATTAGAATGTGGTAAAAAAAAATAGGAGGTAGGGCCTAGCTGGAGGAAGTAAGTGATTGGGGGCATGTCCTTGGGGTTTCTGTCTTGCCCTAGGCCCTTCCTTTATTCCCCCTCTCCTTGCTGTCTGCCATGAGGTGAGTAGCCTGTGCCAAGTGCTCCTGCCACCATGATGTTCTGCCTCACCATAGGCCCAGAATCAACAGAACTGAAACCTCTGAAATCATGAGCTAAAATAAATCCTTCTTCCTCTGTTGTTTCTGTCAGGTATTTTGTCACAGTGATGAGAAGTCTAATACACTGTGAATAGTTGTTATACTGCATTGTTAGAGAACGGTAACAAGAGAAAAATCTGTACATGCCTAATAGAGACATATTTTTTTCTGAATATTTTTGATCCCCAGTGGATTAAATACATGGATGTGGGACCCACAGGTATGGGGTCAACTATAAACTTAAATGATGTCATAAGGGTGGGGCCCTCATCCATTAGGGCTAGTGTCTTCATAAAAAAGATCTCTCTGCACACACACGTGGAAAAGGACACACACAAAAGAGGACCCAGAAAGTGGCCATGTACAAACCAGAAAGAGAGGCCTCACCAGAAACCAACCCTGATGGCACTTTGATCTTGGACTTCTAGCCTCAAGGATTTTGAGAAAATAAGTTTTTGTTGTTAAAGACAACTGATCTATGGTATTTTGTTATGGCAGCCCTACTAGACTAATATACAGTCCATTATAAAAATTTCCCAATTGCCTTAAAAAATAAATTTAGTTTCTTTGGATATTTTTTCAAACAAGACACATAAATTCAGTTTGTTTCTCATGTCTCCCAAGTCTTCTAACCTAGAACAGTTCTTGCTCCCACATTTTTCCCTTCATGTCACTGATGTTCTGGCAGAAGTCTGGCTAATTGAAATACAGGTTCCCCACATTTTAAATGTGACTGTCTTTGGCCTGACAGCATCACTTACCATGTTCATCTTCCCCATATATTTCCTGTTTTAGAGACTATTCACATTCTTTGCTTCATAGCTGCCTTCTTCCACCTTCAAAGCCAGGAACAGCAAAATCCTTGTCATATCACATCACTCTGGCCTTCTTTTCTGCAGTCTTCTCTCTTTTAAAGACCCTTGTGATTACATTGGGCTCCACTGGATGATGCAGGATAATCTCCCTGTTCTGAGGACAGTTGATTAGCAACCTTACTTCCATCGACAACCTTAATTCCCCTTTGCCATGCAACATAACATAATCACAGGTTCTGGTCTTAGGGTGTGGAATTTCCTTATTGAGGCCATTATTCTACCTACCATGTGTAGTAACTTATTTGTATCTTATCAGGAAGAACACAATGTCTGGTTATTTCTGTGTCTTTGTCAGTTCAGAATATAATAAATACCATTGACTGATGACTAACATTTATTTCTCATAGTTGTGGAGGCTGCAGAAGTCTAAGATCAAGGTGCTGGCAGATTTGATGTTTGGTAAGGGTTTCTTGCACTCCTCTTCCAAGATGGTACCTTGTTGCTGCATCTTCACATGGCAGACAAAACAACAGTTCCCTCAAACCTCTTTTATGAGAGCACGAATCCCATTCACGGCCTGCAGCCATAGTCCTATGGCATTAGATCCCATCAGATCTCGGAAGCTAAGCAGGGTCGAGCATGGTTAGTACTTGGATGGGAGACCCCCTGGGAATACCAGGTGCTGTAGGCTTGGGAGATGGACCTAGCACCCCACTCCCAAAAATCAATCCACCATTAAAAACTCTATGAACAGCACAGAAGCATGACAATAGTGTTCCACCTGTTGTATGTAGGGTCGCTATGAGTTGGATACCCGACTTTGACAGAACCTAACAACAACAGCAGCAGCAACAACAATACCTCACAATGAGGATTACATGTCAACATGAGTGTTTGTGTGGGAAAACCACATTCAAGCCACAGCAAATATGTAAAACACTTATATATTTCCAAAATTATGACTACATCAGAGAGCTAGGCTCTGGGACACATGTAATCCCAGCTACTTGTGGAGCTGAGGCAGGAGGATCACAAGTTCGAGGCAGTCTATGCAATTTATCAAGACTCTGTCTCAAAAATTTTTGAAAAGGGGGATAGGGGTACAACTCAATGATAGAGCATGTGCTTAGCATGTACAAGTCCCTGGGTTCAACTCCTCAATACTAGAAGAAGAAAAAAAAAAGACAACATCAGAGAAGTCTCACTTCCCCTTCCCTGTTCCCTCTACTCTGTTATACTCTTCCCTTCCCCTCATTTTTAAGCTGTTGGTTTATCTTTCCAGTGTTTCTTTTGGGAAGTACCATCTATAAAAATTCCAATGGGTCAAATAGCTAAATGTAAAAAGTGAAACCACATATTACTAGAAACAAAGTGGGTAAATTCCTTTATCAACTGCACAATAAAGAAAAAGAATGGATAACTCTGTGTGTGTGTGTGTGTGTGTGTGTGTGTGTGTGTGTATGCACATGTGTAAAGGGTGCCATTTTAGGCTTCATTCAAAGGCGAAGATATGCCAGTGGTAATTTTTTGCCTTAGTGTTAGTCAATTAAGTATTATTAATCTGTTTTACATCCTCTCCATCCTGACAGCAATAAACAGTATTCACCAAGCTGAGAATTCTGTACAACCTTCATGTAGAATAGTTCTGGACTGTTTCTTGCATTGTGTAATAGTGAAGAGCCCAGACTTTCAAATCATGATACTGAATCCAATTTAAATTGTTTATTAGCTTGTATAACCTAGACTTGTTATTAGGTGCCATTGAGTGGGTGTGTGACTCATAGCAACTCTATGTGCAACAGACAAAACACTATTTTCAGCACTTTTTTGCTATTCACAGGGTTTTCAAAGGCTGATATTTTGAGGGGAGTGGGTTGCCGGGTCCTTCTCTCAAGCCTACAGTATCTGGTGTTCCCAGGCGGTCTCCCATCCAAGTACTAACCAGGCCCAACCCTACTTAGCTTCTGAGATCTGATGGAATCAGATACCACAAGTGGTATGGCTGCAAGTATAACCTAGACTACTACTCTAGTATTCTACATCTATTGAGTTTTGATCTATTGAGCTGTCTATACCTCAGTTTCCCTATAATGGTAACAAAAGTATCTCATGTGGTGCTTGGGAAAATAAATGTAAAACCCTGCCACCATGTGTGTTATCAGTTTAGGATTTATTTTGACAAAGTAGTTTTGAAGGTTGTCTCTTAGAGTTTTACGTTTTTCCCCACGTTGTCTTCCATTTACATGAGTAACACCATTTTCCTAAGTTAGCCCTTGTTTCCTCCAAGCAGTTAAGTTTTATTAGCTCTACCGCCTGTGGTGGGTTTGCAAAGGTGATTTTGATAATGAGAACATGCATGGAGAAGTTTTGATTTTGATTTCTTACTATCATGTATTTAAAAATAGGTAATCATTATAAAATCAAACATTAATTCTGTCTTTTCAACAAGAATTTTACCCCTAGGTAACCAAATAATAAATGAATGGAAGTGTCACTTATTAAAATATTTCCATTTATAAACAAAAAAGAAAAGAAAGGACAAAATCAGAATTTTACTATTTTGTAGTCCTCAGCAATTAATAGATCTAGGCAATAAGCATCAATAGCTGCAAACATCACAAAAAGAGAGAGAAAAATTAATACACACTTGATGATGGAGAACACATTACACGTGTGGTTTTGTTAAAAGGATTGAACCTGAATCTGATCCAAGCACTAGATTCCAATTTGCAGAAAATACAGAAGATAGGAAAATATGCTGATTTGTTCCATAAATAAGCAGTTGGCAAAATGGAGATTATGGGAAACTCCACAGACAAAACATGTTGTACCATGGATAGATTGTAAGCAAAATAAAGGGATGGAAGGAAAGTTTGCAGATTTAAAACTTTAAAAGATATCAAATGTTGAAAATGGGCATGAATAAACTATGGGATCTTGAGATAGTAACTGTATTAGTTAGGGTTTTCTAAACAAATAGTTACCTATCTATCTATCTATGTAATTTATTAAGAGATTGGTTTACTTTAAGGAATTGGCTGATGCAATTGTGAAGACTTGGCAACTCCAAAATCTGCAGAGTATGCCAAAAGGCTGGAGACTCAAGGAAGAGTTGCACTTTAAGTCCCAAGGGGGCCAGTTGTGGTGGTGTACACCTGTAATCCCAGCCTCTCAAGAGGCTGAGGCAGGAATATTGCAAGTTCCTGGCCAGACTGGTCTACAGAGAAGATCCCATCAAAAGAAAAGAAAACAAAAAAATTCTCACAGAAACATCTAGAATAATGTTTGATCAACTATCTGGGTAAAATGGCCTAGGCAAGTAAACATATAAAATTAACCATTGTAGTATAAAGTATGCACATTTGAATGATAAAGATAAACAAATACAGGTAACGAAACTATAAAAGTCAGGAGAGGTGTTTAATTTTGGAGGGAGAGAGAGAGTTTATAATTATGATCATGGGCATGGAGGGGTAAGCAGGATGGCTGGACAGGTTTTATTTCTTGATCAGAGTATTTATTGTGAGAGTACACATCTTAAAACAGATTTTATTTAGAAGGTACAATATTGATTATTTAAAAAAATATACTGTTGGCCCATTATATCCACAGGTTCCATATCCCAGATTTGCCCAACCCTGGATTGAAAATACTTGGAAAAAAATTTCAGAAAATTTTTCATATCATTATTCCCTAAGCAATATAATATAAAAACTATTTATAGAGCATTTATACTGTATTGTTGTTGTTATTAGGTACCATCAAGTCAGTGTTTGATTCATAGCGACCCTATATATAACAGACAAAACACTATTGTTGTACTTCTCTGCTATTCATAGCGTTTTCAATGGTTGATTGTTTTTTGGGGGAGTGTGTCCTTCTCCCAAGCCTATAGCACCTGGTGTTCCCAGGTGGTCTCCCATCCAAGTACTAACCAGGTCCAACCCTGCTTAAGTAATGTAGAGATGATTTAAAATATAAAGAAGGATGTTTATAGATTATATGCAAGTACCATACTACTTTATGTAAGGGATTTGAATATCTTTGTATTTTGGCATTGGCTCTTTGTGTGTGTGTGTGTGTGTGTGTGTGTGTGTGTGTGTGTGTGTGTGTGTGATAGAACCAATCTTCTGTGGATACCAAGGGACATGTGCAATAATTATTATTAGGTATAGATTTGTTTGCTGTGGTTTTCTGTGACTGTATTTGTTTCACAATAAAAATATACTTCTCATAGTGCTGGGGCTCAAATTCAGGGCCTCACACTTGTTAGGCAAATGCTGTACTCTTAACCCAATATTTTTTAAGTGTTGTGTTAAGAGGGTTTAAACAAAGCTGTGTTAAGAAGTAGAGTACAATAGTGATGCTGATTTTTTTGTATAGCTCACTGTCTAATTAGAACTGTTTCAAAAGAGTTCTAAAAGTGCTAGGGTAATAGTATCATTGCTTAAATAAATATATATTATATCTTGGTAATTACTTTCAAGTGAAAGTCTTTATTTAAATGAATAATTTCTAGCACTTTATATAATCTTTGTACTTGAATTATATACATATGCATTTATTGTCATGAGAATATCAAGCTGAATGGGTGTTATGGTTTGCATACCAAATGGCAGCCACAGTCATATTTGAATGCTATGGTCCCCAGGTGCTGTTTTGGGAGGTTGTGAAACTTTGGGAGGTGGGATGTAGCTGGTGGAAGTAGGTCAGTGAAGCAGGCCTTTGGAGGTTTTGCACAGGGTCTTTGATCAGGTAAGTTCTCTCTTTTGGTCTTTGAAGGACCATCACCCATGCACTCCAACCACTGATCTGCCACACCTTCCCCACCAACATGGACTGAAATCTTCTGAACTGTGAGCCAAATAAACTTTCCCTCCCTTCAGTTTTTCTGCCAGGTATTTTGTCACAGTGACACAAAAGCTACCTAACACAAAGAAGATTATAAAAATATCACTTAATCACCACCTTTTCTCAGGGAAGAGCATGGAAATTATCTCAAAATAGTATTTTATTTTTTCCTTTCCCTTTTTTTTCCTCCCCAATCTCCCCACTTTTCCCCTCACTTATCTTTTCTTTTCAAAGTTTCAAGGAGCTAACAAAGTTTAAGTTTTAAGGATCCAAATTCCAAAATCCCCCTACAACCCTATTTGATACTATCTTTTTTCTCTTAGCCAAACACTACCTCGTTTGTGGGGGTACTGAGTTCTTGAAGGCATTTTTGAGACTCAACTAATTTGGAGAAACAGTAGCTTGGGTTAACAAGGAATATTTTTTGATTCAAATTTACCATCAGGTTTACATAGGCTGTTGCTCTCTGTCTTGATATAGGAATGGTCTACAGGAATCCTTTGTTGATTTACCTTGTAAAGGTACCTGAAGGGGCAGGGCCCAGAGTCACAATACTACATGAAGATGTCTTAAAACAACAGGTATTAGAAGTATATAGGTACATAAGTAGAGGCTTCAGTTCTCATCAGTGCCTAGTCAGAAAAAAAAAAAGGGATATTCTCAGTAATGGAGAACATGCAATTATAAACATATTTTTTCTGTGTTTTGAAAAAACTGATATAAAACAGAATTGTCATGATTCCTGCATTTATAACCTATGTTTATGCTATTCGTCAGATACCCAGAGATTATACTCTATTGTTATTTCTTTTTTCATTCTACATAATTGCTTTGATAATTTTAAAATAAAGTGGGGAGCCATACCATATATTAGCTGTTCCAATGTACATCTAATACTATACTGTCTTTTTTTTCCCCCCAGTGCTGGGGTTGAACCCAGGCTCTTGATCTTGCTAGGCAAGTGCTCTACCACTAAGTGCACCTCCAGTACCTTTTTTATTTGGAGATAGGGCCTTGTTAAGTTGAGCAGGCTGCCTCTGGCCTCGAACTTGTGACCTTCCTGCCTCAGTTTCCCCAGTAGCAAAT
The DNA here is from genome assembly GCA_007922755.1 of Pedetes capensis. Classification (NCBI taxonomy): domain Eukaryota; kingdom Metazoa; phylum Chordata; class Mammalia; order Rodentia; family Pedetidae; genus Pedetes; species Pedetes capensis. Next base: position 25,705 of record VMDO01018939.1, read on the forward strand.
ACATATTGTTTTGATGTTTATTATTATTTTGTAAAGTAAGAAAATTTGGGCTATTTTATAAAAGTAGATAAGTACTTACCCAGCAGATTTTTTTTGGAAGAAATACAAATGGTAACAATGTATTTATTTACCTCCAATGGAGTTTTCAATGAACTATTTCTTCTGCAAAAGTGAGGGAGAGGTGACAGGATGTGTTTCTTTGGCAATATATTAGCATCATATAAAATAAAGGCATTAATTAGAATCCTGTAAATCACATTGAAACAAACTTTTATTTTGGGTCTGAGTCTAGTTGCTACTTTGCAAAGCTATCCTCCTGCCTCACCTGTCTTTCTGGCAGTTGGGACTACAGACATATTCCACTGTACCCTGCAAACATTATCTTAAGAAAGAAGAAAATAGGTACCATAAAAATCAAATTGAAATATCCCTTAAGCATATGTTAAACATCATAAGTGTCCATGCTACTTAGAATAAAATCTATTGAGTTTTTCCCAAAAGGATAATTTTTATCTCAATTATAGTTTCTATCTAGGAAGTACCTTCATCATTTTCTAGGTTGACTTGAACATTTGAATACAGTGATGAAGACTGTACTTGTGGTAATGAACATATATAGGCTGTCTGGAGGTCTAGGTATGAATTAAATAACTTGGCATATACTGGATGCTTCAGGGCAAATTTCCTAAAGGTCTTGTATGAAATGTGTGATGACTTTCTTGCAGTTATTTCCTCAAAGAGTCTGGAAACATCAAGATCTGACACTCCAAAAGCTGCCCGAAGTATAGCAGTCAATTCCTGTTCTGTTATGAAACCATCCTTGTCAAGATCAAAAAGCTTAAATGACATTTGCAGAATCCTTTCAGTGTTGGCAGGGTTGCATAGGACAGTCAGACCTATCACATACTCTCTGAAGTCTATGGTACCATCATTATTCTTGTCAAAGAGAGCAAAAAGTTGTCTCAAGGGCTCTGAAATTGGGAGTTTTAAGTAATTTGAAAACTCTTCAATTCCAATCTTTCCTCCTTTTGCATCAACTGCAATTGTAGCATATTTATCCAAATGTCTATGAATATTATCCCAATCTAATTTCAATTTCCGACTAATTTTTGTAAATTCCACCAAACCAGCTTCCATTGGTAGTTTCAGCCTTCCTGCGGAAATCATCAGTCTGCAGTCTTCATAAGTGTGATCTGTCACAGGCACCCCCAAAGCATTTGCCATCTGAATACGTACTGTATTGGCAAAAAGAAGGGGGTCTCCCTTTTCTTCATCATTTGGGATATAAACAGGCATAAACTCAACTTCCACCCTGGTAAAGGGTTGACTCAGAGTCAATATACAGGCCTGGAAGCCTGTAAACCCCTGCCAGGTCCAGGTCACAGTGTCTATGGTGTTTGGATACCTGAGGAGCATTGGTTGCACAGGGACACCTGGAGAGAAGGCTCCTAGTTTAAAAGTGACTAGACAGGAGCGATTGGTGCACACTCCTTCTGGGAAAATCAGAATCTGTGGCCACTTCCTTTCAGATGTCACTCGATTCAGGATTTCATTCTTGGTATACTTCCTAGAGTCAGGGTCTTCCCGGGACACAAGGACAGGCTGCGTTGACAGGAGGAGTCTCCCTATCAGTGGGATCCGCGCGTTCTGTATTGCAGAGACCACAGAGGGTAAACCTGCCACAATAAGGGCAATTGCATCAAAGAAAGTAGAGTGTGGCGCTGCAACGAAGATGGGGGCCTCCTCTCGAGTCGCCTTTTTACCTTTCACCTGAACCAGGAACCCAGCTATAAAGAACACCAATCGAAACAAGAACTTGAGGGCTGCTTTCGTTAGATTTCTCATCCAAGTTTTGGTAGGTTTGGTCGGTTGAGTGGGAAGGTTAATGGTGGAAAGCGTGACCACAGGCCAGAGGAAGATGAAGAGGAAGGCAATACAGGACACCCGCACCGGCACCAGCAGTGTTCCGGTGAAGATCAGGCAGGCCCAGCGCCACGCGCTAATGCGCGTCTGCTGCAAGAAGGGGTTCTCCACTGCCGGAGGGTATAAGGACTTACCCACCTCCCGGGAAACCTCGATCCCCAACACCTCTGTCTCCAAGTCCGTGGACATCTGAGCCAGCGGACTCAGGATGTGTGCAGCGGCGGCCTCTGACGCACACTCCTTCCCCTCATTCAAGTGCCCTTTCTGTTTGCACTTAATTAGAACTGTTAGAGGCAACTGTGGATTAATAGGAAATGATGTATCACCTTTAAAATCAGAAAAATTAAATATGAAACATGTAAGAGAATTATAAATCATATCAACAGAACTTTTTTTGTTGTTTGCAAACATCCTGCTTTTGACAAACATAATAAATTTTCACATAATTTCTGATGTTTACATTATGCATATATTATATACCTATTAAAGATGCATTAATTTGAATGGATAAATATTAATTACAATTTTTAAATTTAAGTGCTATTACTAATAAATTTTACTTACTGTGAGCTGCTTTGGCAAATGGTGAAATTCATTTACTCTCCCTACAAATTGATTTCTATGGAGATGGTCATCTCTCTTTATCCTAAGAGGTTTAACTAGTGTCACCCTTGAGCCTTTTCTGTTATGAGCACTTTTCCATATACATTGAAAATTAGAGTATATTCATTATAATAGGTCAGAATTAGCTGCGGCACATTTGATTCATATTCTTAACATTGTTATTAGGTGCCATCAAGTGGGTGTCTGACTCATAGCAACCCTATGTACAACAGGCAAAACAGTATTGTTAATGCTTCTCTTCTATTCATAGGGTTTTCAATGGCAGATTGTTTATTGGGAGTGGGTGTGGTGTCCTTCTCCCAGGCCTATAGCACCTGGTTTTCCCAGGCAGTCTCCCATCCAAGTACTAACCAGGCCCCACCCTGCTTAGCTTCTGAGATCTGACCTGATCAGATGCCACAGGGCTACGGCTGCAGGCATTTTTAACATTAGGCCACATGAACCAGTTAACATTTTTTTTTCTTTTTATGAATCAGTTAACATTTTAAATTGATATTAAGTAATGAAAACAACAAACTTCAAAATTAACTTTGTCAGTGGCAGGTTTTGATTAAAATAAGTCAGGCCTGCTTAATTGTGTGAACAGTCAAGATGTCCTGTTCTTTCCTTGTTGCTGCCCTTTGGGAGTGGGCTTTCTTTTATATCTGGTAGCATTTGTAATGCCAACAATGCTACATTGAGGATTTCTGTGTTTGCTAGTTACTAATTCGAATTCTTGTCCCCAGAATTAGAAGTCATATTGTAGGTCTCTGAGTTTCCATCCATTGAGGTAAACCAGGTTACTGCTACAACAGGAAGAGTGATGTGGATCCAAAGTCTGGTAAATAAAATGTGACGTAAATGAAAGATCATGGTTTTTACAACCAGGTGAATCTAGGTCAGTTACTGACTCCAACACTTACACTATGGGCATTGGCAAAGTTACCATTTTCACATTGATAAATTATTGATACTCCCTACCTTGCAATGTTGTTATGAGGCTCCAGTATAATGTACATAAAGAATTGAGCTTTTATTGTAAATACAAGTTGCTATGGTACAATGAGAATTCTTTGGGATATTCCACATTCTTTTGTCACTATCAGAACTGTGTTTAGTGAGGGAAATGTTCCATTTCACCAACTTAAGTCTTACTTGAGAATACAGTGTAGTCTCTAAGATGCTATGCTTTGGCAATGTTATTAGTTGTCTCCTGTGCCAAAGGAGAATAACCCAAGACAATGCGTAGCAGTTCTTTGAGTATGTATTGTTCTTTATTCAATAACTCTTCCCATCCTTACTTATTATGTTCATTTCTACTCTTTAAGCTTTGCTTAACTGTATTCCGTATACGCTGCTTTTTTTTTTTTTTTTTTTTTTTTTTTTTTTTTTTTTTTTTTTTTTTTTTTTTTTTTTTTTTTTTTTTTTTTTTTTTTTTTTTTTTTGTGGTACTTGGGGGATGAGTCCAGAGCCTCACACATACTTTGAAGTGAGCTACTGAGCTATACCTCCAGCCCATTTTTAATTTTTATCTTGAGACAAAGTCTCACTAAGTTACACAGGCTGCCTCTGGCCTTGAATTTGTGATCCTTCTGCTTCCACTTTCCAAGTCCCTCAGATTACAGGCATGAGCCACTATGCCTGGCTTCTGTATATGCTTCTTAAGGGAAAGTTCCATGTCATCATGTCCTCTTTTATATTCCCTCCACAGTGCCTAGAAGTGTGTCAGATATAATATTCTGTTACAACCTTGTATTATGACAGGCCCTCCTTATCCAGCATTTCAGGTACCTAAGGTCAATCATGGCTTAAAAATACAAAATGGAAAATTTCAGTTGTGTTCCACTATGAATAGTGTGATGAAATCTCACACTGTTCAGCTTTATCCCACTCAGGATGTAAAACATCTCTGTCCAGCATATCCAGGCTGAAAACATTTCTATCTACCAGTTAGTCACTTAGCAGCCCACTTAGCAGCCATCACAGTTATCAGATTGAATGCCCTGGTACTTTAGTGCTTGTGTTCAAGTAACTTTTATTTGACTTAATGATACTTAGTTTTACCCACTAATGGCCCCCAAATGCCAGAGTAGTGATGCTGGAAATTCAGATATGATGAAGAGAAGCCATAAAGTGCTTCCTTTAAGTGAAAGCTCTCAATAAGAAAAAAAAAAAAATCAATTCAGACACTGTGGTGCACATCTGTCAATCCCAGCTACTAGGGAGGCTGAGGCAGAAAAACTACCCACAGGTTCCAGGCCAGAAGCAGGTTTCACAACTTAGCACCTTGTCTCAAAATAAAAGATGAAAAGGGGGCTGAGAGTGTGGTTTAGTGGTGGAGCACTTGTCTAGCACACTTGAGGCCTTAGGTTCAACCTCTAGTACTAAAAAACACAAATAATAAATGATTTTAGAAAATCAGATGCTGAGGTTGCTAACATCTATAATATAAACAAATCTGTGAAGATGGAAAGAAGGAAAAAGAAACTCATGCTAATTTTGCTGTCAAACTAGAAAAAGTTACAGCCACAGTGCATGATAAGTGCTTAGTTAAGATGAACAAGGCATTATTGTATAGAGTTTGGTTCTATCCGCAGTTTCAAACATCTCCAAGGAATCTTCAAATGTGTCTCATGTGGACAATAGACAGACCACTGCATTTATTCATTAAGCAAATATTTCAGTATCTACAGTGTACTTGGCTTTTATTCTAGACTTTGGGTATGTCAGTTTAAAAAAATCAAAACAAAGAAATCCCTACCCTGTGGAGCTGAGATCCTAGTGCACTCAGAAAATACAGTATTCAATTCACTAATTCATCTGGAGAACTCAGGCAAGTAATTTAGTGGATGTTTCCATAGTCTGCAATGTTTAACAAATATGTACGTATAAATAATACTATGCTTGTGTGTGTGTATATACATATACACATATATATGTATGTATGTATATATATATGTATGTGTGTGTGTGTATATATATATATATATATATATATATATATATATATATATATATAATCTCCAAATATGGATCTCCACCTATCTTGGCTGGTGTAGCAATATACCAGTTTCAAAAAACAGATGAGCCTTCCCAGTATAAGTATGGCCCATTTTAAGAATGTATATTCATCTAGAACAACAATTCATCTAGATATATGTACTTTCAAATATATATTATATATAAATATATATTATATATATAATAAATCCAAGATATTTGATCACAGAATTTTTAATGGCTAAAAAATAGTAAAAAGAAATTTTGAGTAATAAAATGTATACCATTGCAGATTTGCATTTTAATATGGTTCAACTAACCTTTAATATACATTTGTAAAAGGCACCATATGTTTACAGGGTAAAGAAAGCAAGAAACCAAAACTGAGCCACTTTACCCAACTTCATTTTTGTACAAGTATATACATTTTAAGGCAGATAATTTTCTGTGCAAAATATAGTCAATAAAGATAAACATTACATTACACGTTCACATAATCTTAGATGTTTTAAAATATCATTTTTCAGGATATTTATTTATGATAAATCATATTAAAACAGGGTTTTTCCTAATAAAACATAAAGAAGTTGAACAATTTTTAAAAAGTATTTAGAAATTTCATTGCAGACCCCTCATAGAAGTTAAAGAAACGTCAGTCTTTTTTTCTTGTTTCTTCTTTTAGAAATGTCCATATCAATTTGTTCACTATGTCAGGCTGGTCTTGCTGAAGCCAATGACTGGCTTCTGACAAAATAGTGAGTCTGAAATAGTTTTTAACATAAATCTTTGTGACTTCAGCCATTTCAACCTCCATAAATGCATCTTGCTCTCCCCACAGTAGTAATGTTGGAGTGGCCACCATGTGATGTTTGAGAGGCAGGCAGCTATAACAAAATAAAACACACGGGCTTGAGATTCATTGTAAAAGTTAAAATAACACATCCCATTAGGCTATGCATTCTTCTTACAAGTGATAATATCACTTCTAAGCAAGTGAAAATTGGTTCTTGGGAAAGTGAGAAACACTTTTTTACATATAAAGCATGATTAATTCAGTTAGTAGAGTGCTGCTTTGTACTCTCTGAGGCCTTGGGTTCCATCACTAACACCACAAAAGTAGAAGAAGGACCCAGGAGCCCACTCTTGAAACAATCCCAGGACAATTAGCCATTGAAAACCCTGTGAGGGTCGCTATGAGTCGGATCTGATTCCATGGCACCACACAACAACAACAACACATAAACAGATATTTTAAATTTTCATGGGGTAGGAGTGATTGGGAAAAAATGTCTAAAAAGTTTCCTGAGGGAGGTGGTAATGAAAAAAATGGTTGACAGATGCTTCATTAGGCAATGAACCTGTACAATAAAAAGCTTAAATGGTTATTTAAAAGAGTTCAATAAACTTACAAATTGAATAATGCTAGCAAAATTTATAATGAGGATTATAAATTAAGTATGAAATTCATCACTATTAGGAAAAATTTGCTTCATATGGATGCTAGAATTTCTGAGTATGATAAAAGAGATCTTTAAGCTGTGTTACTATTTAAATATATTTTAATTGCTCTTAGACAATCTATGTGAAAATTGGAAGTGAAAAATCAGACAATATGTATGGACAAAAGTTTAGTATATATGATACTAGATTTATCTGTAAGGAGTCTCTCTTTGTTTTTACTGATTTAGTTAATTTTTTTAGCTTTTATTTATTTATTTTTAGCTGAGGTCTTGTTATGTTGCCCAGTTTAGCTTCAAACTCATGATCTTCCTGCCTTACCTTCCTGAGTAGCTGGAAGAAGATTCTTTTAAAGACATGAAGTTTTTATTGTGTATTTTCTTAAATACAGAAAAGCATGAAGAATAAAAATAAAATCATACATAATTTCATCATGAAAAGGTAATCTTTTCATTATTTCCTTCCTTCCTTCCTTCTTTCCTTCGTTCCTTCCTTCCTCCTTCCCTCCCTCCCTTCCTTCCCTTCTTTTTCCTTCCCTCCTTCCCTCCCTCTCTCCCTCCCTTTCTCCTTCCCTCCCTCCTTCTTTCTCTTTTTCTCTTTCTCCCTTTCTTTCTTTTCTTCCCTCCCTCTCTCTCTCCCTTTCTTTCTTTCTTTCTTTCTTTCTTTCTTTCTTTCTTTCTTTCTTTCTCTTTCTTTCTTTTTCTTTCTTTCTTTCTTTCTTTCTTCCTTTCTTTCTTCCTTTCTTTCTTTCCTTCTTTCTTTTGTTTTCTTTCTTACTTTTCCTTCCTTTCCTTTCCATTCCTTTCCTTTCCTTTCCTTTCCTTTCTTTCCTTTCTTTTTCTGTCTGTCTTTTTTTTCCTTTTGCAGTACTTGATTGTAGAACCCAGGCCTTACATGTACTTTGAAAGTGCTCTACTACTGGGGTGCTCCCCTAACCCCCTTTTTTATTTTTTATTTTGAGACAGGATCACACTAAGTTATGCAGACAGCCTCTGGCCTCGAACTCTTAATCCTCCTGCCTATGCCTCCTAAGTTGTTGCTTTCACAAGTGTGTGCCACTATGTCTAGATTTTTTACCATTTTCCACTCATATAGTTGAAATTGTAAGGTAAAAAGAATGCAATTCAATGTAATAGTTGAAAGTAAGGTGAATTACACAATTTGCACACAGTATGCATATGCAAATTTCATATTAAATTATATCTTTAGAATTTTCTCATTTCATAACATTTTTTCAAAAGTAATTATAAAAAATCTTATTCAATGGCATAATAATGCATAAATGAATCAACTACTCCCTAATATATTTGGCATTTTCCTTTATTTTAAGTGATGCTGTTGTTGTTGTTGTTAGGTGCCGTCGAGTCGGTATCCGACTCATAGCGACCCTCAGAGAGTTTTCAATGGCAGACTGTTTCGGGATTGCCTTGGGAGTGGATTGCCAGGCCCTTCTCCCATTTTTGCGGTGCTGGGAATTGAACTCGGGTCCTCAGAGACTGCAGTGCAGCGCTCTACCAACTGAGCTAAATCCCAGCCCCAAGTGATGCTATAATAAGCATTTTTTTCCAAGTCTTGGTTGTTATTTCAGATAATGTCCTTGAGCCAGTGCCTTGGAACTGAAATTCCTGGGCTAAAAGGTATAAATATTTTTTAAAGCTTTTGCTACTTTCTGTAACACTTTTCTTTTAAAAGAAATGTGGATGGTATTGATTAGACTCCTATTGACTAAGAATGACAATAAGTACCCATCTAGATGCTCTCTAGCAGTGAGTCACATTTTTGTTAGTCAAAAAGTTTGATCTGGGCTAAGTATGTAGTTCAGTGGTACAGCCCCTGCCTCACCTGCACAAACTCTTGTGCTCTATTAAAAAAACAAAAAGAAAGAAAGAAAGAAACAAACAAACAAAGAAGCAAAGCTTGACCTATGTATGGCTACTTTGGGTTGATGGGATGCTGCGGGAATGTGGAATGTGCAGGCCACCAGACATGCCCTCCAAGGATTTAACTTTAGACTCCCATACAAGTGACTATTACTTAGTTATAAAAATACTCCTAAAATTAAGCTCTTTGCAGGCTGAAGATGTAGCTCAATGATAGAATGCTTGCCTTGATGGTTCAATGCCCTGGGCTCAAAGCTCAGTGAAAAAGAAGGAAAAAGAAATTAAGTTCTTTGTGAACAGCTAAACTATTAGAATTGGGAGAAGGACATGGCAACCTATTCCCAAAAAACAATCAGTCATTGAAAACCCTATGAACAGCAGAGAAGCATTGACAATAGTGTTTCTTCTGTTGTATGTAGGGTCACTATGAGTCGGATACCGACTTGACAGCACCTAACAACAACAAACTGTTAGAAAATGCGTTCTATACCTAATTATTGATGGATAGATTGCTACACAAACCTGCTAGCCACGTAAATTCTAGAAAGCATAAAATGTTTAAGATGAAAACGTTTTCTAACAGCTGCATATCTTAACAATATCCATGCATATAATAATTGAATCAGAAAGGTAAGGGGGATTTAAAAAACTAATAGTCAAATGGAAATACAAATTTTTCACCAGATCAAATTGGTGATAAAAGGGAGGAGGTTCCAGAAAACTAGAAAGCATATTCTTTGCTCCTGAGGTTACAAATTCATAAATTTCAAATGAAATGTAAACTACATATAAAGTAAAACAATATTTTAAGAGGGTAGATTTTAGTATGTGAATTGCATAACTTACTTAGAAACACTTGGCAAAATATATCTAATTTAAAATGATTAATATTAGCATAAAGAACAATTTGAAAAGTCTTAAAAACTGTGAAAAGTAGAAACAATTATTGCTGCATATTGTTATTTAGCCTGTCAGATGTATTTTAACATACCTATTTCAAATTAGTTTGAATTTAACCTGTTATTCCTCTAAACTCTGAGTTCTTAGCTGACTTACAAATATTAAGGCATCAATTTCCAGAGTATTACATACTCTTTCATTCCTTTTTTATTGTTTCCAGTGCTAGACATCGAACCCAAGGCTTTGAACATGCGACACAGGCACTCGACCACTGATCTATACCCCCCAGCCCTTTCATTGCCTTTTCTGTTTGTTTTTTGTTTTTTGAGACAGGGTCTCAATATGTAGCCTATGCTAGCTTCAAACTTGTGATCCTCCTGCCTCAGCCTCCAAAGTGCTAGGATTATGGCCATGTGCCACCATACCTGGCTCCTATCATTCCTTTTTTAAATGTAGAAATATTTCAATACTTTGATTAAAAAGTAATGTAGAACCCATAAGAAAATGTAAAGAGTAATGTAACACCCATAAACATACAATTCAGCTGAAGAAATAACACATTGCAGGTATATTTGCATCTTTCTGCTTACCTTTCTTCAATACCGCTTCTTTTCTTCACTTCACCCTAAAGCAGTGGTTCTCCAACTAACAGCATCAGCATCACATGGAAAGTTGTTAGAAATGTCAATTCCTGGAGCCCATCCCAGATTTCTTGAACCAAAAACTCTAGGAGTGGGCTCCCGCCAGTTAAAGTAAGCCCTCCTGATGAATCTGATACACACCACAGTTTAAGAATGATTGCCTCAGGAGTAATGATTGTGCTGGAATTTGGTTTTGATCTTCTCCATAAATGTTTTCTGCTTTTGGTTATGTGGATTCTCTTCACTTTGTTGTCTTCCATTGAATTAATCACTACTTTTAATCTATTTTCTTTCAAATTTATTTTTGCCTACATGTAGTTCTTTTTCTACTTTCTTAAATTGGCCTCGTAGTTCACTAATTTTCAATTTTCTTTTCTATATAAGAAAATGTTGATAGGTGCTGTTGACTCGAGTCCGACTCATAGCGACCCTATGTACAGCAGATCGAAACACTTGCCAATTCTGTGCAAGGCAAACCATCTTATTTATGTTTAAGCCCATTGTTGCAGACACTGTGTCAATCCATCTGGTGGAAGGTTTTCCTCTTTTGCGTTGACCTGCCACTCTCCCAAACATGATGTCCTTCTCCAGGGATTGATCTCTCCTGACTACATGTCCGAAATATGTAAGACGCAGTCTGGCCATTCTTGCTTCCAAGGAGCACTCTGGTTGCACTTCTTCTAGGACAGATTTGTTGGTTCTTTTGGCAGTCCATGGTACATTCAATAGACATCTCCAGCACCACAATTCAAAAGCATCAATTCTTTTTCTGTCTCCCTTGTTCAATGTCCAGCTTTCACAACCATATGATGCCACTGAAAATACCATGGCATGAGTCAGACGCACCTTTGTCTTCAATGTGGCATCTCTGCTTTTCAATACTCTAAAGAGAGCTTTGCCACAGCTTTTCCTAGAGCAATGCGTCTTTTGATTTCTTGACTGCTGCTTCCACGGCTGTTGATTATAGAGCAAAGCAAAGCAAAATCTTGGACAACCTCAATCTTTTCTCCATTTATTGTGAAGTTGCGTGCTGACCCAGTCGTAAGGATTTTTGTTTTGTTGATGTTTAGTTGTAACCCATATTGAAGGCTATGATCTTTGATCTTCATCAGTAAATGTTTTAAATCCCTTGAGATTAATAGGTCATATTTTTGCTTAATTGATAATGTAATATATTATTTCTGTTTTCATTTACAACTGTGTTGGATTCAAGTATAAACTGAAATGTATTTGTGAAATCTTAGTAGGCTTATGTTTTATGTAGTGATTTAATGGGTTTTGTGGTTAAAAAGCAATTGAAATGTATGTATGTTAGTTGTTTGTAGTTTCCTGATGGCTTTACATGGCAGGTATTTTTATGCAAAATTAGAATACCTTATTATAAATATTTCCAGAATATAAAGATAAAAATAAAAAAATCCCTGGGGCAACTTTTCAGTGCAAATCCCAGACTGAAGAGAGCCATCATATGCCCTGGATTACCTATGTTGAATATTCTACTGGAGAGGAGTATATCTCAGCACCACTCAGATAAAGCAAAATAGAATCTTATTTTAAGGCTGTATCCTGGAGCTATTTCTGCTACTCAATTCTCTATCAGTCAGGTTCTAGGCCAGAAAGAGATGATGCCAATAAAATGAGATTACTTGAAGAGGGTTTAGTAAAGACATTATTAGAGCTGATCCACAATTGCATGTGCTTGTAATTACAGCTACTCAGGAGGCTAAGACTGGAGGATCATGAATTTGAGGTCAGTCTGGGCTACATACCAAGATACTGTCTCAAAATAAAATAAAGTTATCAACAACAAAAAATAAAAAATAAACCAGTAAATGTAAGTATAGTGTTTCCTTGAGTTCTGAGCTGCTCCATCAAATTAACTGAACCTTAGGAGGGGATCATGGGAACCTCAATTTTTAGCTGGTCGGTCAGAAGTTTTGGAGGCCCAGACTTGTGACTGCATCTAAAGTGGAAGTACTGCTGGGCACTGAGACCTTAACCTGTAGGATATGATGCTATCTCCAAGTAAACAGTGTCAAAACTGAAATTAGAGGGGGTACCCAGCTGGTATTCCCTGCAGAGTTGCTTACTGACAGTGAGAAGTCCTCACACCTTTTGGGGCTACAGAAGTCTTCTCTGTTGATTGTTATGATCTGGGCCTGAATTGTCTCCATGTTCAATACAGCTCTTTTCACAATAGCAAGGATATGGAATCAACCAAAGTGCCCATCAACAGAAGAATGGATGAAAAGAGTTTTGGTAAATATACACAATGGAGTACTACTCAGCAATAATAAAATGAAATAATGTCATTTGCAACAAAATGGATGGAATTGGAGAAAATTATTTTAAGTGAACGAACATAAGCCCATAAAGAGAAATACCATATGTTCTCACTCATATGTGGGAGCTGAATCAAATTTAAAAGAAGGAAAAAATCCTATACAGAAAATGGAACATAATGAAAAGCTAAAGTCAACTTATCGGGGAAGGGACAATTTAGGAAGAGGATAGAAGGAGGGAGGGATCTAGCAAAAGGAAGCGATGATGGGAAAAGACAGGAAGGGGAGGAGGGACAAGGAAGAAAAAGGAATGAGAGAGAGGGTGACCTCAAAGTAAACAGCCCAACTTTAATAGTTCAGGAAATAATTATAATAATACCAACAATACTAAAAAATGGCAATAATACAAATGGGCTAGATTATTCATGTAATACTACTGACAGTGTAAAAAGATAGCTCACTATAGAAAAAAGTTTGGACTTAAATTATAATTGAGATGCAAGGGTATATAGAAAAATAATCCCACAAAAAGACATGCAACTAGAAGACAGGCCTTTGGTGAAGGGGTGGGAGATGGGGGAGGAGGTGCACAAGAGGGTAAGGGGGAAGTTATCTGTGCAATGTACAATGAAACATTATTTCCATATATGGAAATGTACCAATGAAATGTATGTCAGAATGGAACATTAAGTTGTACATTAAAAATTTCCAATAAAAAACAAAACAACAACAAAAAACATTTTCTTTTGCTTTTATGAAATTGTGAGTTTTGTCATTCACAGGCTCTGTGTCTCTCTGCATATCTCCATTTGTCTCCTAGATCTGAGTGTTAATTGTTGTTGTTGTTAGGTGCCCTGAAGTTGAGTCCAACTCGACTTCATTGTGACATCTTTGCTTTTCAATACTCTAAAGAGATCTTTGGCCACAGCTTTTCCTAAAGCAATGTGTCTTTTTTTTTAGTGTTAATTAGCAGGAATATAATGCTTCCATTTGGAAATGCAGATCCTCCTAATGAACAACTGTTAAAGAACTTCAGAAAGATGAGGATATCTTCCTGCTTATAGCTACTTAAAACATATGAGATGTGATTTTAAAAAGTAAGGTGAATGTTTAAATTTTAAAAGTTATTACAGTAAAAGACATATGGTCATTTATCCTCCTCGAAATACTCCCCCACCTTCAAACACACTTATCCCATCATTTTTGCCACTTTCTGAAGCAGGTATGGAAGTTCTTTTTTGTCAGTGTCTTTAGTTTGTTGTGACTGCCTCAATGTCCTGAATTGATCCAAAATGCTCATCTTTCATGGTCATTTTGACTTTGGGGAAGAGCCAGCAGATGCATGGTGCCAAATCCAGTCAATAAGGTGGATAAGGACACACTGTGATGTTTTTGAAAGAAATTGCCATACCAGAATCTATGTGTGACATGGAGTGTTGTCATAATGGAGGATGAAACTAAAGACACAAAAGAAGACTTCCACAACTCCTTCAGAAAGTGGCAGGAATGATGGTACAAAGGCATTAGAATCCAGGAGGAGTATTCTGGGGGAATTAATGGTAATGTGCCTTTTGCTGTAATAAATTTTTAAAATTTAAACATTCACTGTATCTTTTGATCACATTTTGTACTGTCATAGGGCTAGGGATGTAGCTCAGTGGTAGAGTGCTGCACAAGGTCCTGGATTTGAGCTCCAGCACTCCAAAACAAACACATAATAGTAAGGGGAAAAAAAGCACACTGTACTACATCTCAGTTAGATCTGATAAAGGAATAAAATGAGATTGTTTAGAAAAAGTATAACTCTTATCTTTTGAATATATTTCCTAGCATGTACATATATATATGTGTGTATATATATGTATATATTTAACACAACATATGTATATATTTAACATATATGTTAACAACACAATATATGTATATATTTATGTTATATTTATGTATATATTGTTATATTTATGTGTATATATGTATATATGTATATTATGTATGTATATTATGTTATATTTATGTATATATTTAACATATGTATATATTTAACACAAAGGATAGAATTGTTGTTGTTGTTGTTGTTAGGTGCCGTCGAGTCGAGTCCGACTCATAGCGACCCTATGTACAGCAGATCGAAACACTTGCCAGATTCTGTGCCAAGCAAACCATCTTATTTATGTTTAAGCCCATTGTTGCAGACACTGTGTCAATCCATCTGGTGGAGGGGTTTCCTCTTTTGCCACTCTCCTACCACTCTCCTAAACATGATGTCCTTCTCCAGGGATTGTTCTCTCCTGACTACATGTCCAAAATATGTAAGACGCAGTTTGGCCATTTTTGCTTCCAAGGAGCACTCTGGTTGTACCTCTTCTAGGACAGATCTGTTGGTTCTTTTGGCAGTCCATGGTATATTCAATAGATGTCTCCAGCACCACAATTCAAAAGCATCAATTCTTTTTCTGTCTCCCTTGTTCAATGTCCAGCTTTCACAACCATATGATGCCACTGAAAATACCATGGCATGAGTCAGACGCACCTTCGTCTTCAATGTGACATCTTTGCTTTTCAAT